>BFEA01000109.1:2372763-2378261 GCA_003427395.1 Chara braunii | reverse complement strand
AGAGAGAGAGAGAGAGAGAGAGAGAGAGAGAGAGAGAGAGAGAGAAAAAAAAAAAAAAATGGCACCCCGTCCACTTGGTGACGGTCAAAAACAAAAGTCGTGGTCCATCACGGCGAAGTTGGATATCGTCAAAGAGTATATGTCGGGTGTTAAAGGGAAAAGGTTCGACATTGTTGGGAGGAAATATAGGGTCGACAAATCCACACTTCGCCAGTGGGTCACACAAAAAGACAAGTTGGAGGGGATGCTTTGAAAAACACAATGACGAACAGCAGAACACAACGCCGGCTTGGGGGTGGGGGGKGGGGGGTGGAAGCCTGTGCACGAGGAATTGGAGAAGCAACTCGAGCAGTGGGTTTTGCAGAAGAACACAAGTGGGTTGAGAGTTAGAGATCAATACATACAGGCAAAAGCTCGACTGATTTTAAGTTGCAGAAGGAAAAGGGAGAGGTGGAGGAGGGTGCGGTTTTCGATGGGTCGACAGGCTATGTGGCGAGCTTTAAGCGTCGAAAGGGGTTTGTGTCGTGACGACACACAACCTCAAGGACCTTGGCTTTCGATGATGTAGATACATGCAGAACTTTCATTGACGAAATTCACAACGTCATTGACAAGCATAGCATTTCTCAGTTAACGTTTTCAATATAGATCAGGTCGACGACCACTTTCGCCATCTCCATGGTTAGTGAAATGTTGAAGCCCCACCTTCTTTTCTCGAAGTTGAAGAACAAGCCAGTAATGGAAGAGTCGGTGGTTGTTGATGTTAACATGACGGGGATGTGGAGTACGGACACAATCATCATTCATCAATGATGCAATAGCATCAAGGAAAGAGACGGCGTCTAGCCGCCAGCCTGTTCTTCTGATCATCGATAGTTATAGACCTCATTTGAAGGTGGGTGAGAGTGAAAGGTTGAAGAAAATGAACATCCACGTTCGTATTGTCTCTTCCAACCTGACGCGTATTCTCCAGCCTCTTGATGTTGCTGTGAATCGGTGTTTCCAACAATCTTATGGACGTCAGTACGATGCATACATCTCCAACACTTTGGAGAACTCATCCTTGCAGACCAAGACAGGCAATCCAAAGACCCCGACGTACCATCTGGTTGCAGATTCGGTTTGCCAGTCACTGTGGGCGAAAACTAAGACAAAGGAGGATATCGCACACACATTTACAATAAGTGGTTTGGTGCGTAAGGAGGATTTTGATGTGGAGAAGTTGCACCCGCCGCTGAGAGCATTGTACAATAATGTGTTCGAAATAGACGAATGGAATAATGTGTATGCGGAAGAGTTTGCTAAGGCACCAGTCACTGTGAATGTAGATTTTCTCACTGCCCCGGAGTACTTCATTCATGAGGATGTGATTGACGCTCGACCAAATAGTTACTGGCAATGCCTTCGTCGGGTTGTGTTGGGTGGGCGCGCATGAAGATTAAAATAGGCAAGGAAGTAAAACAAGAAGGACAGTACAAAATGACCCGAAGAAGGACGTTCCTTGAAGACCGGCCGTTGGGAATCGAGCCTCCGAGAGAATGGGATTGAGGCATAGAAATCGGCATGCCCACCCAGAACGAAATCCAGAATCTTGTAGTGGATAGGATTGGAATCGAGCTTTTGGAAGACATGGTGTACATGGTAAACGAAGTCAAATGGTATGCGGAAGGAGAGCAGGGCAGATGGAATCTGGATCCACAAGGGCACGTACGCGCGAAGGGGCGATTGTACCTATCAAAGGATACATGGCGCACCTTTGGGGTTATGTTAGCATCATGGGAAGACCCGTTGAGCATGTTCAAGGGCGCATCGCAGCTGGTATGGCAAGCAGGGTTTGAGTTCGCCGATCCTGAGCGAGACGAAGTAACAGCGGACCTAAGGATGATTATGGAAGGAACTTTTATTAAACCTAGTGAGAACGTATGGATGAGGTTGCCGCCCTTTATACCACAAAGGATGAGTGGCGTAGCGCACGTCAGTTATGCCGTAGCGGTCCTTGCCGGCCTAACTTTCGAAGAAGCAATGACTTACTGGGAATACTACAGAATCTTTCTAGAAATGGGGTCTTTCGACAGCGGGGAGAGGTATAAGGTACTACGTATACTACACGCAGCCTTGACAACAAGGTCAAGGATTCCACTAATCAATTACTACGTCTTGTGGGACGTCATCCGGCAGAAGGTAAGCCAAGGCCCGACCTACATAGATGATCTATACCGGTTGTACGAGCTGCTAGAGGAAGAAGTTGCCCCCTGAAAGACGAACTAAGAAAGGAAGAATAGTAAAAAAACAGAGAAGAAGAATGAGGGCATAAAAGAAAAAAGAGGCGGTAGACAGACGGTTGTTGAAGAAATGTTGTAATCCTCTCTATTTGGATTATGTAGGAGATCACCAATCAACGATGGCGGCAAGACGCGCCCGAATGGCACGTCAGCCCCGGTACCCCGGCCCACCCTGGAATAACGGCAGGGGATGGGAAGTATCTCTTCCAGCAAGCTTCGAACTCTGAGGAATTGACTTAGAATGGCGGGTCATTACTTTGGGGAGGGACAACGCCTTCGTAATGGTGGAATGTTTGTGGACCGGGATGCGGTTTAATCGGTGACCTGGGGATGACCTATACTCCAATTTAGAAATAATTGGGACTTTGTACCTACCCGAAGTTGGATGGCATTCGCTGACGATCGGAATACCACAGGGTCACGAGCTAGCACCGGTCTTCCGGAGGGCTGCCCGGGTACTGACGCGGATAGATCAAGCGATCCGGGGCAGGAGGAACGTGGGCTTATGGAGCAGTGTTGAAGTGAGGAGTTGGCGAGGGTTTAGTGCACCAACGACCCCGCTAAGATGTCAGGTCCCCCGATTTATGATATATCTTATCCTTGGGAGCCTTCCTAGGGCTCAAGATCTGGCAGACTTAGTAACAGTATGGGTAGTCCACTTCCCACCTCAAGCTATCGGGATGTTTTACGACATCTCCGTGGAACACGGGCCGTTTTGGGGGAACCAGGCCCATGAACTGCTTAAGGTCATCAATATCCTGATATTCGGGACATCGCGGTTAGCCTACGCTGAGTATGGGCACATAATTCGGAGAGGGATTGAGATAGGTGAAAGCTATTTGGCAGGGGTAGCTCAACTGTTTGGTGAGCCTGCGGAGCCGGAAGGGCCGAGGGGACGAGAGCGGGACTATCATAGGTGACCAAACCAGCATAGCAAAATTAGTATAATACGACTACATAGGGGGTTTTGTTAAGATAAGAAGGGGGGGGCAGCGTCGGATTAAAGCAACCAAATATGTCGCTGCGAAGCGGGAAAAAGATGGTCAGGACACGTAGTTTGGAAAGTGGGGAGGGACACGCTCGGTCGGGGCAGGTCGACCATGACAGATGCGAACCTTACCTAACCACTCGTGGCGAAGTGTGGGCATTCTTGAATACCAAACAAAGGGTCGGTCTCCAAGAACGACCCCTGCTGCTGGTACGCCTTCGTCAATCGGGAAGTAACAGTGGCCGAACTCGCATTTGTATAAACCAATGCGGGGATGAAACCACGATAACTGTCATGACCAGAAAGGTTGAAATCCTCCTAAAAAACGATAAAAGAAATGTTGACCTTAAGGAGGAACGGGAGTCTTTCCTCACTGAGTACATAGCCAGAGATCCTCTGCACTCTATATGGCGTACGGGAACGCTTTAGCGAGCTTGTCAAAGGAGGAACTGAGTTATGTCCCTTAGTCCGAAAGAGGACCGGCCAGCTACGGGTTTTCCGGGAAAACGGTCAGATGACAGAAATGAAAGGACTACTTTTTGAAAGAGGCAAATCGAAAAGACTAGGGTCTATAGAACCTAAAAGTTATGAGCGGCTTGTGTCCCAGAAAATTCCTCTGGTTTATGCAGATTTAAGCAAAATGACGACGAGGGATGAGACCGGCAATCGTAGGAGCGAGGGAGGACAAGACGTAGGAGTGAGGGAGGACAAGACATAGGAGCGAGGGAGGACAAGACGTAGGAGCTAGCGTTGTGCAAAGTGAGGGGGGTTAGAAGGACAGAGAATCGACGAACCCGAACGGGACGGAGGGGAACAGGAAAGAGATCTCCTCAGGAGAAAGCTCAGAAAAAGTCGGGGGAAGCAAACCAGGGAAGGTAGAAACAAAGAAAGATCGAGCCCACGGAATTCAGATGAAACTGTATCAAAGAAGGTAAGAATCACAGATGCGAGGCGCAAGCTAGTAGAGATAGAGAAGAGAACCGCGGAGTACAAGGCAAGATTGATCGAGAAAAAGATGATCGGAAGGGAGGGGGACCTTCCGAGGGAAGGACTGCGTGACGAACGGAGGGTCAACCAAGGCGGAGTCGGGCAGGGGGGAAAGGATAGTGATCACGGAAGAACGCCCAGCAAGAGAGGGAAAGAGAGGGGGGACTTTCTTGGAGTAAAAGCGAAAAAAAACTACAAATCCGCCAACCATAGACAGCGGGGCTAGCCGTCTACCGATCGCACCAATAGTTATGAGGGGCTGCGAGGGACTTTGGAGCCTTAGGAAAAGGGTATTGGGATACATTGGTTTGATCCGGAGGGGACTGCAAAAGTCGGAGAGAGACAAAGGGACGACAAGGAAGAGCAGGGAACTAGTACGGTCGGCGAGACCACCAACTCCGAGGGTGGCCTCAAGAAGATAGTATCATCCCTCACACGAGCGCTAAACAAAAAACAAGGATAACTCGTGGATGCTAAGAAAAAATTGACACTTGGCGGGACAAACATTACAAAGTTCCTAATAGACTACGAGAACCTGGCTGCGTTACTAAAATGGAGTGAAGAAGAAAAGATGGATCACCTAGGGCAGCATGTATCGCTCAGCCTAGGGCGAGACATAATGGTTATCGTCGCCAACAGCAGGTCTTGGAAGGAAACCAGGAATGTGATGATGAGAAAATACCTAGCGGTGGAGAAAATGGCAACAGAAGCCGAATTAGCGGTAGTACAAAGGAAAAACTTCGCCACATACAACGACTTCCTGAGAGAATTTACCCTGGTAGTGTTGAGGATCCCCAAGATAACAAGCCGAATAATGAGCAAATATTTCCTTAGGCAGTTTTCTGCATTCGACAAAGACAAGATTTTATCAGTCTACCAATAAACGAGCAAATTCGTGAACACGAGGGATGTTGATTTCAGTACGGTAACAGATCTTGTCGAGATAACGGTAATGACCGAGTCGTTGGCCTTGCTTAAGGAAGGAGAAGTCATAGATCTAACCGGCAAGACAGGGGATAAGGTGAAAAGGGGGATAGAAAGCCTACATCACCGAGTGCACGAAGTTGACAATAAGATAGAAAGGGTGGAGAACGCACTAATGGTAACGCAAGCGCAAGTATCTCGATCCCCCCTCCCTCCCCAAGAAGCCGTGGTCCCAACGGGAGTGGCCAACCGAGGGTTCGGTGGGAGAGATTCTGCCAAGGAGCACTGCAAATTTTGCTCAACGATCAGATACTTTG
>BFEA01000109.1:2332275-2345047 GCA_003427395.1 Chara braunii | reverse complement strand
TCTGTCTCTGTGTGTGTGTGTGTGTGTGTGTGTGTGTGTGTGCGTGCGTGTGTGTGTGTGTGTGTGTGTGTGTGTGTGTGTGTGTGCGCCCTACTTCTGCGCGGCTTCGCATTGTTCCTCCATCGTCACTGTGCTTGCACTTCGGCATTGATTCTATTTAATCTACGGTTTCATCATTGCTCTTTTGTTCCTTCCCCTGTGCTTCATTACTTGTCTTTTTTTTGTACTCTACTGCATCGTCAATCGCTTCATTGCAAGCTTTGCAGCACCATCGCTTCATTGCAAGCTTTGGAGCGTCAATCGCTTCATTGCAAACTTTGCAGCGTCATCGCTTCATTGCAAACTTTGCAGTGTACGTTTTGCGATGATGCTTTGCAATGTCTTTGAAGTGTAAACCCTTTTTATCTCCATTTGACATTGAATGATTCAACATGTTGATGCACTCTGGAATCGCTGTGGATGCAATATTGTCCTTTCCTGTCTACTGTCTTTTGCTCAAATGTCCTTCTGAAAGGTTTGTGCGACGGTGAACTGCACTGGGATGAATCTGGGCGGTAGATGTGATAGAATCGATAATCTGTGCGGAATTAATTTAATTCACATTCCTTGGGTCCTGAATCTGGACGATAGATTTGGTAGACTCGATAATCTGTGAGGAATTGATTTACTGACATTTAACTGCACTGTGAGTCTTGCCTCTTTGGGTCTGACAAGTAGGAAAGAAGAGTGGGGACGGGAAACGGAGAGGGGAGTAAGAGGGGACAATAAAAGGAGGAGGCCTTGGAGTCCTTCGATACGATTTGTGCCAGGTCTTGCAATCATGGATGGGAGTGCTGAAAGAGGGGGAACGAAATGGGAAAACCTGTAGTGAAAAGTCAACGAAAAACGGGGACTGGGAAGGAAGGGAGAATGGAAAAAAAATGGGTAGATGAAGAGAAGAAAAACAATGGAGATTAAAAAAGAAGGGTAGATGAAGATGTGAAACGTGTCGTGTGTGTGTTTCTATTTTAAGGTTTGGTTCTATTAAGTTTGAGATCTGCTGGTGTCATCAGACGACAAACCGTCGAGTGTTTTTTGCATTGTCTGACAAGTGTTGGTGTACTGATAATGACTGTTCGTTTGACGTTTTGGGTGCTGCGATGGGGATGGTTGGTTGGTTCTATGTAGCAGTTCCTGGAAGGGGTAGGAAAAAGCAAAACAAGTCATGCACAAGTTCTTTACATATGTGATATGATGGGGATGGTTGGAGGTAGTCGAAGAGGCAGCACAGTATTGGGTTATCGAAATTGTGTTGGCGGGCTGATATATCATATATGAATGTTCATTAAACTTCATTTTACTGAGATGGGTATGATGTTTTGGTTGGTTCTATGTATCAGTTCCTGGCAGGGGTTGGAAAAGATGCAACAAGTCTTGCATTCTGGGAGGATGTTTACGGATTCGATATGTCGTGTGTTGGGAGGGATGTGGTCGAAGAGGCAGCACAGTATCCGATTATCGACGTCGTCGAGCCAAAAGACATTGTAACCACTGATTGTGTGATAAAGGTACACTTCTGTGTGTCGTTTATCTCCTCCTCCTCCCTTTTTCTCCTGTTCCCATTCTCTTCCGTCGCCGCCTCTCTAATTTGCATCTCCTTCGAGGTCCACGTTTCCCCTGTCCGACTTGGTGGAGATAGGTGCAACATGTGAAAAATTTGGCGAAAAGGAATGGTCTTGGGGGTGAAAGCGGCTATAGCAACGTAGCACCATTTTGTTGGGGAAAAAAAATGCAGGAATCAAGATGGTATGTTTCTAGTTCTTTTCCTAACCGAGAGGTTCGGATAAAAAAAATAAAAATAAAAAAATTCCTACCTCTCTATCTGTCTACCCTTTGCATGATCTACTTTTGGTGGGTGTGTCCTCTTTTCTCTGTCTCATGGCACCTTTACCTTAAATCTTCTTCTTATCCATCTGTTTTTCTCATCAGGATTCAAACTTATGATGTGGATTCTGGGTGTATAGCTTAGTTGGTAGAGCATTGGGCTTTTAACCTAATGGTCGCAGGTTCAAATCCTGCTATTCCAATAAGGCCACGAAGTGGGGTAGACATGCTTATACTCCTTTCAGGCAACTAACTTGACTTGTATACATTTTCCAGAAAGAAACGGCTATGGCGAAATTGGTTTACGCACCGCACTTAGGGGGGGTGTCCTCTTTTTCTGTCTCATGACACCGTTACCTTGATCTTGTTCTTATACATCTGCTTTTCCATCAGGATTCGAACTCATGATCTGTTACCATTCACCCGTGTGGACTGGGTCAGTTCGTTGGGTTCGAGGATTTCAAGGTGCTACCACTTGTGAATATTTCCAGACTACCCTATTGTAGCCTGCCTTTGGAGCCCTGTCTCTTCGCGCGTGTTGTTCTCTTTCTCCTCTTTCTGAACTTAGTTGATTGGATTGGATCTGTTGAATTTGTCAGCAGTTGAGTAGTTGTGCAGATTTCCTAATCTCAGCTGGCTGTAAGGAATCAATCTGCCTCCGTGTGTTTTGGTTTCTTTTTTCTTTTTTTCTTTTTTTCTCAAAAAAATTGGACCATTTCTCGATTCATGCGTGTCATCCTTGCGCAGGGGCCATGCTAATCTTCTCTGTATCGTTCCAATTTTAACGGATGTCCCGAAGGACAGTGTGTTTTGGTTTCTTTTCTCCGAAATAAAGGAGTTTGCCCTTTTTTTTTAACTCGCACCTGCTAATGGGTATTAAGCCATTCAGCCACCAGTCAGATATCCTATGAGTCCTCTCCACTCTCTCCTTGTTTTCGATTTCGAAGCGTTCGTTGCTGAAGAATCCGTTGGATATGATCCATTCCACATGTCTGTGCTCGCTCCTTGCTGTATCCGTTAGGAAGAACTGTTGCTGCTCCTTAGGCTGTAACATGTAGTGGATTCCAGTTTTCTTGAGTAGTTTACACCCTGCACATTGGATTGGCTTGAATGACCGCTCTTTGTGATCTAATGCTGAGCGCTGTGCTCGTTTAGAATGGGCTCACCGGCGAGCTCAGCCTGCTTGCCCTTGTAAGCCGGCTGCAATCCGTAGGCTTGAGTCCATGCTAGTTTGGGAGGCTAGGGTTTGGGCTGGAAAGAGGTAGGCTCGGCCTACTTACCCTTCTCATAAGCCTGCTGCTGCCCGTAGGTTCAGCCTGCTGCTGCCCATAGGTTCAGCCTGCTGCTGCGCGTAGGTTCAGCCTGCTTACCCTTCGAAGCCTGCTGCCACCCGTAGGTTCAGCCTGCGTACCCTTCTAAGCCTGCTGCCACCGGTAGGCTTGACTCGCTGCTTGTTTGGCAGGTTAGGGATGGGCTGGAAAGAAGTACGCTCGGCCTACTGACCGTTCTCATAAGCCTGCTGCCACACGTAGATTCTGCCTGCTCACCCTTCTAAGCCTGCGCTCATTGGTAGGCTTGGCCCTGTGCCAGTTTGAACTTTGACAGGTTAGGGTTGGACGGGAACGACGTTCAGCAACATTGATTGCGAAAGAGTGGTGGTTTGATCTCATCATCTGGTGAGATTGATGATCACCTTCAACTGGGATCATGATGCTCCAATCCTCACTCATTTATTTATTTTTATCGCCCTCTTCCACAATTTCTAGTGGGTGAAGATGCTGCATGATGGTGGATGGAATGACAACGGTATGCTTTGCCGTGGCAACCGAACAGTAAGACCTTAAAACTTGAATATGGAGTCGAAGTTCGCTGACATGATAGTGCTATTGGCTGTCTGTCCCCCTTGTCAATCAGGAAATGGACCTGATGAGCATAACTGTTGACGATGTTGATTTCACGGTGCCTTTTCACATTCATCCCTTGGGATGTTCTTCTAGCAAGGCGACAGCTACCCATGAAAATGAGGGGACAAATTGCTCAAAGGAAGAGGATGGCTTTCTGAACTCTTCAGGTGATCGAGGCTTGATGGAGAAAGGTGGTGATTCGACAGAATGTCCAAGAGCGAGAATGCAGGACGACCTGTCCGCAGCGGAGGCGCGGACCAATGGGAAAGGTGGTGATGATGGGGTAGTCATGTGTTATGGTGTGGTTGTCTGGTTTGACACAGGTTTCACAAAGCGCTTCTGTTCCGAAAAGCCAACGGTGCTTTCGACATCGCCATACCGACAAAAAACACATTGGTCGCAGTGCATTCTAACGTTCCGTGAGCCGATTGCACTTGCGAGCCACGTTGACAGTCCTCCGGTGCATCTCGCACAGTCATCCACATCTTCAGCAGAGCCAATGACATCTTGCAGCGCGGCCATTAGTGTCCAGCAGCAAAGACGGAGTGGGAAAGCGAAAGGCGCTGGCAGCCGAGAGTTGCCTGCCATTGCCATAAGAGGGCGCGTCAGCATTGCAAGAAGTGCCAGGCATAGGAGCATTGACATTTCGCTCGAGACGCAGGCAGTGGCAGCAGATGGGAGCGTCCAGGATTGGCCAGTGCAGATGTTCGACATTTGAGCGGCATGATGTCGTCGTTGTTTTCTTGCGGGTTGTGTGCATGTGCAAACTGGGTTCTTGACCGTTGGATGGAGGGAGCTCCAGCTCCTGATTTTGTACATCGTCAGAATGCATCTCATCGGTGCGTGACACTGGAATCTATGCGACGATCAGTGTGAACGGTCATCGTGTTTTGTATCGTTGGGCTTGTGAACGATCATCTTTTTTTGTATCATTTGCTGTGGTGGCTTTGGATGAGCTTTTTCTGCTCCCCCAATTCAAATCTTTACGAACTCCGAACAGCAAGGCTGCTTTGAGTCTGGGCTCGAGCTGTGAATCTTAAAAAGCTCTGCTCCTGAGGGGGAATCGTGAGTCTCTCTTGAAGCGTGAACGGCATCTTCAACGGACTTTGATCAGCCCACCCAAACCACTGCAAACCACCATGTTGTTGCTTTGCTCCCCAGGTGGGATTCCGAGTCTGTCTCAATGCCCGAAGGACATCTTCAACGGAGTTTGATCAGCACCCCAAGCCCGCCACTTTGGTGAACCCTCCTGCCTACCCCGGATATCAAACTATTGCGGGGCTAGGCCTACTCCGAATTGCAGGCCTAGGCGGGCTAGTCAGCTAAACCAACCTGTCGCTTCTGTTTCTACCAGCAGGATACTATGAAGGCAAGCAGGCCAGCGGTTGTTTAGGTATGTGGAGTTTACCAATTTCGGGATTTTCCAGTGATTGGCGGTGTGGAGGACCCTACTCAGGTCCAATGCCAATTTTGAGCTGAATGGCCATACTGTTTTCTTCCCTACTGTTTCGGAGGTCTTCCATGTGTAGTGGAGCCTGAGAGTTATCGCTTCGGAACTATTTGACCTGCTTTGCAGCCTCTTGTGAGGTTTCATGGGAATGTTTAAGAGGAGGTGAGTGTGAAGGGGAGGTATGTGGGGCGGGCAAGGGGACGTCCTATGGAAGTAGCAGAGCGCAATACGTGTTTAACAATTTTAACTGTCTCTGCAGAAGTAGGCGGTGAGTGAACAGTGGTTGTGTTAGCCTGTTAAGTGGTTGCTGCACTGGAAGGAAGGGTGTGTGGCAAGTGTATGATGACGGCCTGCACAAGGCTGTTAGGAGAAGCAGATGCAGCCGTCTGTGTGTGGGGCATTAAGGAGTTCAGTGGGTGTGCGGTGTTGAGGAGTGCACTGAGTGCAACATGTCTTGAGATGTTCGCTGGGGGCGAGTTGACAAAGTGATTATGTTGGAAGGTGTTGAGGAGGAGGGGGAGGAGGGGGAGGAGGCGGTGGCCGCGGCGTCGGAGGAGGAGGAGGAGGCATCTTGGCGCCGGGTGTTGAGGTAGGTGTGACTGTGGTTTAGGGTCTTTGGAGGATCGATGAAGTGATAGAGTCAGGTAGACGATTGACAGAGTTGTGGAAGAGTGATGGAGTGATGTTCCTGTGAAGAATGATCGGGTTAGATCAGGATAGGTAGAGGTTTTAAGATGTCGGGTAGAAGCCAGAGGGGACTGCAAGTTTTTGCACCCTTGCTGTGCTCGCAGGTGATAGTGCTTCAGATACTAAAAAGAAGAGTCTTCTTTGCAATGCAGTTCTCAGGAACGGCCTGTGTGGGAATCACAGAATTCAGTTTTGATCCAGGGTGCCGCTGTGTGTGTGCATGTGTGTGTGTTGTGTGTGTGTGTGTGTGTGTGTGTGTGTGTGTGTGTGTGTGTGTGTGTGTTAAGATACACATAGCATGTTAGTGCTAAGAACTCCATGGCAAGCCACGGTGCGACAGTCCAGCTCAGGGTCCAATACCATTATCATGACTTACTCACAGGTCACGTGTGGTGTATGAGGAATTCACTCTCGATGCGGCCATTCCCGCTAAACTCGCTCTGAAAGGAAGAACCACACCATGCAATCATGCAAACAATAGAACCAGGCAGACGACTACACAAGCACACAGGCCAGCAAGACGGAGAAGACAATAAACAACCACCAAGTAACAACCAAGCAAGAGCAGGGAGACAACACATAGGCTCGAAGGCACAGGGGGAGGCGGGTGGACCGACAGCACACATGTACTAAGCGAAAGGCATAGGATGACAAACAGCAGCAAAGAACAAAGACAGGAGAGCACGGGGGAGGCAGGAGGGCAGACGACACACGAGCATACCAAGCAGACGACAGACAAGTGCACCAAAGTGCACCAAACAGACGAAGTAGATGACACACAAGCACACAAAGGAACCAGCAGGATGGACAAGACAATAAACAGCAACCAAGAAACAACCACGCAAGAGCAGGGAGTTAACACATAGGCTGGAGGGAACAGGTGGAGACGGGAGGGCAGATAGCACACAAGGTACTAAGGGAAAGACGTGAGACAACAAGGCATAGAATGATGAACAGCAACAAAGGACAAAGGCCGAAGGGCATGGGGGAGGTGCGAGGGCAGACGACAGACAAGGATACGAACCAGACGGCACAGGCAGACCAAGCAGACCAAGCAGACGACACGCAAGCACACAAAGCGGACGACGCACAAGCACACCAGGCAAATGACACACAAGCACACCAGGCAAACGACGCACAAGCACACCTAACAAACCAAGTAGACGGCACACAAACACTTCAGAAGGACAAACCAGCAAAAAAATACAAGTCCCAAAGACTGAGTAGATTGTTTCATCGGAGTTGCACCGACTCATCAGGAGGATGAACCCTCGACAATCTGCTGAATCTCTGTATTGATGGTTTGGGTCATGAACCATTTGACCCTTGTTGAAGGCAGACTGTCCCCAAACGGAACACAGCAGTGGGAGGCAGCCCAGCGAAGCACCAGGCAACGCTGCAGAGGCAACACGGCTGCTCAACGCTAAAGATGACTGCAAGGAACGACATGGCAAGTGGGTGAGCAGCACATCAACCGTGCGAAGCACATGGCGACACTAGCAAGGCCGCCAAATGGCACGGCACAGAAGCAGAGGACAAGGAAGGAACGGCACGCGGATTGGCAGCCAGGCAGCAACGCAGTGAGGCACAAGGCAACATCGACACCACAGTCACACCACACCGAGAACACAACAACTTACAAAGAACCACATGCGAAGCAAGCGGGGCGGGCAGCAAGGCAACGGCGCAGCACAGACGAGGCAGTCCACACATCCAACACGGAGCGAAGCGGCACATCACCTAATCCAATCATGATTGAACCCCGCAGACTGTTGGTTACCACCACGTGCTGAGCCAGGGAGGTACTCCGACCGACGTCTATCATCCACCGACGGACCATATGCACGACAGACATCACAGACAGAGCACCCCCCTAAGAGTCCTGCAGGCAATCCAAACCACGCACCACCGATTATATAGCACTTGTTAAAGGTGCTCATGCAGTCCACAAATGAACTTAGGAGAAAGTAAAGAAGGAAGGACATTCATACATACGTTGGAATTATGGGCCCTAACACAGGTCCTACATCTTTTGTCGCTGGCGGCGGACATGAAGGTCCAACTAGGGCTCCAAGACGGAGGGCTGGTGGCTTCACCCGTTAGGAGAACCGCCACCACGCAAGCCGGCAGTGGCATGCGCACGCAAGGAAGATGCCATCAGAATGCTGGGGGTGAGGCTAACGGCACTTGGCCCCCCGCCAGACCATGGGGATGGTTGTCAACATGGTAGTAGACCGACTGGCTAAATGGGAAGGTCTGCACACCTCGATAGGGGGAAGGGCCTTAGCAATAAACGATGCAATAAACAATGCTGTCCTAGCGGGGTAGTAGTGGCCATATGGTACAAATTGGCCGTCTGGCCACTAAAGAAACAACAATATGCCAGACTGAGGAAAGCACTCGTCACATACCTCTGGGAAAATAGTGCAAAAACGTGTGAGCTGGGACATCCTCACACAACCGAGACCCAAGGGAGGTCTGGGGATACTAGATCCGGAGAGGGAAAGTGCCGCATTGATTTTCAAAATCCTGATCAGGTTGCTTATAGGAAATGACATTCCATGGGCACAGTTGGCCCGTCTACAGATTGCCACCCTGGACCCGAAATCATCAGTAGCCAACACACTGCATCCGCTTCGATGACTAACCAACTAACATTGGACACCACTCGCGGCATGCGGGCAGGCTGGACCTGCTCCTGGACCCCTTTTGGCCCTATATGCTCAAACTTTGGAGGAAATGGGGGTCGAGACAAAAACCCGACCCCAAACAGATGGCAAGATATATGGAGGCAACCGCTGTTCGGCAGCCCCCATATCCTGTATGAAGATGACAGCCCCCTCAGTCTCACCAAAAACTCCCCTGGCTCACCTGGGCAAAAAAAAGAGTCTTTACGGTGGGGGACCTGTGGGGCCCGGTGCCCAATGATTGGGTGACGGCTGACCGGATGCAACCGAGGCTGAAACACGCAAAAAATGTCGGGGATAAGATGCAGAAGTTGAAGGAGGCCCTCCCCCTGGCCTGGCGCGTCACTCTTCAAACGGGTTCGAAGATCCGGCCAGATGACTGGGTTATTAAATAAGCAGACCTCCCCCAGCTGCTGACCATATATAGAGTCATCAGAAACGACATTGGCAGCTGCTCACTGGAACGTATGACCCACACAACAAACTCACAAGAAATGACAACCTGGATTGGGCTGAAAATTGGGGGGGACTGATGCACGTGTGCGTAGTGGGTGACCCGCAAGAAGGGCTCTTCGTATATGAACCAACGATGCCGGTTGCCATGCTGCCCTTCGACCCAGCGGAATGGGAATGGCCGGGTGTGAAACCCATGAATGCTTGGGACTACATAGTCAAAGCAGGCTACAAAGCCTCGAGCTCCACCCCCGCAATAAACCAAACATTATTTGCAAGATGGGAGCGTGACTCACCCCTGGAACCGCAGATGATGAACAACCCACCTTGGACTAAGTATGTGAAGATTATGCCCACTAGCCAGAGAGCCCTACAATGGCAAATTCTCCACCGCTGCCTGCCTACGCCTGATTGGATGGTCCCTTGAACATACCTGGAAGAAAAAGAGGTTGCTGTCACCCATCTGCACCTATTGTGGCAGGTCGTCACCACCAACCCGACCAACATTGGAGCACTGCTTGTCAGCATGCCCGATGGTCACCCAATTATGGCAGTGGTGGGATGCGGCCCTCCACTCCCTCACAGGACTGCGTATCCCGTGGGACCTGGGTGTCCTGCTGCTTGGGAGCCACCCTTCGCAGACTCACTGGCCCCCCTATGCAACCAACCTCTTCTCATATATGACACTGCAGATCCTAATGCTGGCCTGGAGAGCCAGTTGCTCTTTTGAAAGAAGAGACTACGAGTTTGGACTGCAGCAAGCCCAGCAAGTAATAGAAGACGAAATCAGGTCCCGCACTCACGATGCCTGGAAAGGTTTCATACAGTGCCATAGGGAGGAAAACGATCCCACCGTCAAACACACCGTGTGCTTGCTCATGCAAGCACAACAACTTGTAGCGACCGTCCATGCTACCAATCCATGACATGCACCTAAATGAATTATTGGGAAAGCATCCAGTGCAATTTTCTTCAGAATGAAACGTGGCAGCCCTTTACCGCTAGTTCTTCTCAAGTTGTCGTGTAAATCGTCTGTGCTGTCCTTCCGTACTGCTCTGAAAGAATAAACAAAGTCAATGAGACCGGCGTAAAAGTTCAGGACAATAACTGACTCCCCACTCTGTTCCTTCGTCCACATGAACACTCTCCACGCTATTTTTTTGCTTTCTCCCTCTCACTTTGCTTTCGTCATTTCTCCCATCCCCTCCCCCGCCCTCTGCATTGTCAGCTTTTCCACGCCCACTGGTAATGATCCACTGGGATCACAAGCAGGCTACTCCTTCTGAGGATTCCCCTACTGTCTTCACCCAACCAGAACTTCCGGTCATCGTAGCTGTATTTGGGGCAGATTTCAGTCCAGATGCAGCGGTAATGACCAGGCGTTCTATTCGGGTGAAGGCGGTAGTCTGCAGGTACATGCCCTCTCCCAGTCATAACCCTGGGGTTGCTGCGTCCACAGTCCAAGTGGAACCCTGTGTATCCCCCTCTCGAGTCGTGTCTAACCACTACTCTGTCCTTAAACCACCAATACTTGGCCCATACATCGGCCATGTGCCCTTGACATTAACACATCGCGTTAACTGGGCTTCGGGGCTACCAGACCATAATGGCTGGCGGTGCCAGCCAAAAGGCAAAGAAAGTGTCGCACTGTCGGTTGGGCAAAGCTTGACGCACAGGGCGTTTGCAGCCCCAGAGGAAATTGGCCCCTACGTACTTGTGGTTTAAGAAACAGGTCGGAGGCAGCTGGGTAAAAGGGGTCTTCACCTTCAAGTCGTATGCTTCCTACGCAATGTACCCAGTGATATACTGGACCCATTACTCAACTTTGGTTCAGAAATCATCTTCCATAGGGGGGCGTGGGGGAGGGGTACTGACCAGACAAATGCTATGACCACAGCCCCGATCAATCAGGCCTGAAAAGGACAGCCCAGTTGGTTGGCCCTCTTAGAATGTTCGGGTTTTTGGTGCCCCTCAAAGTTGTCAAAATTGGTGTGCTACCCAGCAGAATTCATTATTCTGTTGTACGCCCTCCTGATGTGCACCCGAATTTGTGGAGAACCCAAGCGTTAAGTTATTTGGGGTTACCAACTTTTCCCCGTGTGCCCCTGGTAGGGCCCATCCAAAATTGTGCCCCAGCTCAGGTCTGGTTGACCGAATTTGAATGGTGGCCCCGGCAGCCCCAGGGCAAAGTGCATGGCAGGGCTTGGGACAGTTTCCGAACTTGGAGGGGTCGCCACATGAATTGTGCCAACTTTGAGGGGGCGCCCAACAAATTTCTCCCTCCTTTTTCGTCCGGGATTGTGAATAAGCCCATCTTCTTTGCTGGAATTGTGTGTAAGCCATAAGAAGTACCCTTTTGGAGTCCATGGCGCTGAGTTCGCAGCCCCGTCAGGGGTGCGTTTCCCCCCCTGAGACATTTCCCCCGCGAGACAATTTCACCGTCCTTCGTTATACCGGCCGTTGATTCGGGCTCTTTTGGTCGTTGGAAGGTTCGAAAAATGCAGGCAGGTGCAGGCACGACACTTTGGTGGGCTGCACACCCGTGCCCTCACGGTAAGGCAATGGAAAGAAGTGTTTTGTATGGTAACGAGCCCCCGGTAGAGCCCGGCGAAATTGTGAATAAGCCCTTTACCCACGTACAACAGTGGTCAGATAGGGGCATTTTGCCTGGAATGGAAGTCCTGTCCAGCCTCGGGCTACTCGCCAAAGACGGGCATTCAGGCAAGTTGGGCATGTCAAAAGCCCTTTTTTCAAAGAAAAACACAAACAAACAAAGCTATATTCTTCTCTGAACTTCTGAAGTTCACGACCTACCTACCACTACTCCTAGGGGTATACACGGGACCCCTGCAAGAATAGCTACCTCTCACAACCAAGGGGATGCATGTCACCCCCTGCCCTAATTGATGGTGGTCAGGGAGAAGGGTGGAGCTGGCGGTGGCAGGGGCCAGCTACACGAATACAAACAATTACAATCAATTCAATAAATACAGTCGCAGAATCTTATTTAATTTAAATTAAATTACAGAATTCCAAATAAATTGAAATAATAACCAAATCCCCCACCAAGTCATAGTAGTGTCTAAGGCGAACAGGCTCCCACAGACCACACACAACCCACGCCCACACACACCTGCACACATTGACACCCCCCCAAAGACACACACACCCCACGCACAGCGACACAGACCCGGGTTGGCTAAGGACTCCACCAAAGTCGATCAGGGGGAGCACGCCAACATTTTTTTGCCAGTAGCTGCGCCTCCCTTCTACTTCCCCCACCCCTTTGAGTAACAATGGTGTCTATGGCCAGCACTCTCCCACACACAGCACATACCCCTCCTCCAACTCACACACGGCCATGACGGTCAAAGACCGTACCAACTACATGACACCCCAGGCCGTGGGTCCTGCGGCCTCGGCGGCGGCCGAGTTTCCGCGCGGCCGCCCCAGCTCCAGGTGGGGGCGCGCGAGGGAAAACGGCGCGCGCGCGCGGCCGTCGCACCTCGGCTTCTATGGCCCTGTGCATTAAAAAAAAATAATAATAAAAATTTGGGGGGGTGCTTTTTGGTATGTGACAAAAAACAATTAAATAAACAAGTCACAGGCGCGCCGCGGCGATGCCGCGGCAGGCGGGGCGCTGGCATGTGTGCGCGTGTGTGTGTGTGTGTGTGTGAGAGAGAGAGACACAGAGAGAGAGAGAGAGAGAGAGAGAGAGAGAGAGAGAG
>BFEA01000109.1:2282456-2309564 GCA_003427395.1 Chara braunii | reverse complement strand
ACGCCACACGGGTCCTACCGGACCCGACTTAGGGCTAGAGGGACACACCAGGGCCTAAAGGCCCAACCTTGGGGTACTACAGGCCATAAAGGCCTCACCTTGGACCMGACYCGACRGGCAGGCCCAAACGACATYACCGTTTGGGCCTGGCGGCGCTCTTGAGGCTGCCGCCCGCCGGTTGGGGCTGAACCGTCCATCTGGACGGTTCAGGGCACGGCCAGGCCTCGCAGCAGTGAGGCCGGCCTCTGCCCACCGGTATAAAGAACCGGTCCGGCCTCACTTCGAGGCATCGACCTACCGGCATCCTACCGGTACGGTATGGTACAGCGCGAGACAGCGCTGGCGCTAAGTTTAGCGCAGGAGCAGCGAGGAGCGGCAGCGCAGCATTAGCGCAGCAGCGAGCGAGCAGCAGCAGCGGCGACTGGGTGTGCCGGCGGCCATAGCCGCCTGAGGTATCGGGGTTGGAGGCCTCTCTCCTCCCTCCCCTCGCCAGTCCCCTCTCTCTCTCTCTCTCCTCCTCGGCTCCTCCTTCTTCTTCTTCTTCTTCCTCTTCTTCTTCTTCTTCTTCTTCTTCTTCAGATTGGAGACTTATACTAGTTGGACAGAGATCGGTATTGGACTTCGGTGGTATGAGACTGTGGTGCTTACCAGATTGGAGACTGGGAGATCGTTGGGGTTGGTACTTGGCGACATCACAGTTCAGACACCGGTTACATTTGGACTCTGTATCCCCGACATTGGTGACCTATGGTCCTCGACATTTTGATCTTGTTGGATGACATTTTGGACTACCATATCGGTGACCTATCAGATYCTATCTCRGTGACTTTCGGTGCTGTCTACCTCCCCCACCTCTTCGTCTCTCCTTCCCCATTCATCTGTGTATGTGTGTACGGGGGCTGAGCATCTTCTATGTATGGCTCAGACCCCACCACCGCACGATTGTATGTGTGTGGARTGATGCTATGTGAGTCAGTCTATGTGAGTCAGTCCGTTTATCAGACTTCCGCTGCATATATGCTCATCCTACATTGGTTGATCTTTGGTTCTGCCCATACTCGTTGAAGTATGCAACATGAGTGAGGGGCCTACAAAGACAGAAGGTCACCTGAGAATGTTAAAAAGGCTGTTGAGCTCGAAGATACCAGTGAAATCCACAAGTGAGGGGGCTACGAAGAGATAGGCTCGACCCGAAATGACCCCAAAAGGCTTAAGCTGTTATACACCAGAGTTCCAAGGAGGGTGAAAGGGCCACAATCAGGTAAGCACCACCGATAACGACCTGAAAACGCTAGCACATGACTCAGGAGAGGTGCCACAATAAAATATTTGATGTAATATGGTGTTCACCGGGCAACTGTATGTGCACTGCATAGGGGGCTTGGCCACCGTCTTCATCCGAATATAACGCCCGGTCATTATAACTGTATTTGGCACAACTTTCAGCCCAGATACGGCGATAATTACCCGGCGTTCTATTCGGGTGAAGACGGTGGGGAGTCGAGAGGAGAGAACATATTTTTTGCACATGACGCTACGGGGGAATGGGATTGTGTGTTCGGACGGACACCCTGCTGAAAAGGTTCTGTTGTTTTCGTGTTTCTAATCTCAGGTTTTGTTGTTTTTGTGTTTCTAATCTCTCTCTTTGGTGACGAAGAGGAGGGAAAAACAAAAACAAAACAAAGATGTTGAAGAGTAGTAGTAGAAACAGAAGAGGGTTTCTATTTCTTCTTCTTTCAGTGAATCGGGAGTGAATTTTGTTGAATAAAATCCACGTACTGAATGAGAGAAAATAGAGTGAGCTCTCTCCGTCAGTGAGGTTTAGAGGCGAAGAGCTTCTTCGAATAGATCTATCGATAAGAGGTCAAAGAGGATAGCAATAAAGCTAGCCTAGCCTAGCCTAGCCTTGTTTCACCTTTTTTTTTTCTTTTTCTAGGAAAGAAAGGGACACAAATTAAGGCTTCAGGATGGTGAGAATCAGAATGAGCAAATGGTAACGTCATCATGAATGATAAACCTTGGCTGCTGCTGCTGGAACTCCTCTCAGCCTTTCAAAGCAAGCAGACCTGGGGGGGGGAGAGAGAGAGAGAGAAAGAGAGAGAGAGAGAGAGAGAGAGAGAGAGAGAGAGAGAGAGAGAGAGAGAGAGAGAGAGAGAGAGAGAGAGAGAGAGAGAGATCACCCCATTTTCTTTCGTTCAGTATGTGGATTTTATTCAACAAAATTCCTTGGGTTCTTTCCCACCCAATGGTGGTAGGTACTATGTGAAACTGTGACAATGATGCGAGTGCTAACTTGCTAATTTAGTACTTCTGTTTTTTTTTTTTCTTTCTGGGTTCACTCCCGATTTGAAAGCAGTGCAGGCCAACCATGTCACACACACACACGCACACACAGAGCCTTGAGAGAGAGAGAGAGAGAGAGAGAGAGAGAGAGAGAGAGAGAGAGAGAGAGAGAGAGAGAGAGAGAGAGAGAGAGAGAGATGCCAATGCGTACGTTGTAAAATCAGATTGCTGCTGTATATAATCATCTGGTTGATACGTTGTTAAACCTGTAAGCCTTCCTGTGCCTGGGCATAGTCTTGCTTGAATTTTGGGGAATGAATCTGGTTGTAATGTTGTCAACAATACGGTCTGTCGTAGATGTCAATTAGAGTGTCTAGTCGTTGTTCTGCATATGTTTCATGGCGGCTGTGCGGACTGGTTATACAGTCATGGTACTTAACATTTCCAGTATCCATGAGCTACATTTCTTTCCAGAACAGAGGGGATCCATTTTCTGGAAAGAGGGGATGTACCGTATTTCTTTTTTAGTAATTGCAATCTGCCCATGGGGAACGCATTCGCGGAGGTGGTGTATCTTGTATGATATGTACTTGTCCGACATCCATCCAAAGCAAAGGCGCCCCTTGTTGTACCTTTCTTTCCACTCCATCAAACACATCGCCAGTGAAGATAAGATCCGGGCCGTTTTTTTTCCCATCTACTACAAATCAAATTGCATCTTACTCGGGGGTCAGCTCAGGGGCCTCCGTACATTCGGCCTGGCAACCCTGAGTGAATTGTTATTAGTTAATAATAATGCAAATTATTCAAAACCTGTGTAGCACACCGAACATGTTCGGAGCTTCAGCGAACGCCCGAATACATCCAGGTGTTCGGCCGAACAATTTTTTTTCAGATTAAAAAAGATAAAAATAAATTCGGTTTTTTTTTTTTATCTTGTGTTTGGCGAAGGATTAGAACATGCGTCCCAGGCAAAAGTTGTTTCTATTATTATTGTACATAAAAATTTTGTTTTTTCAGATTTTTATGAGAATTGTATTTTAATATTTTTATGTTTGCGTTCGGAGGGTGTTGGTGCTCCGCGTTCGGGCGCAAGCGTTGGGGTTCGGTCACCGAGCGCAAACACGATGCAATGCAGTTCAAAACCATATTTTCGGTAGAAAAAAGAAACGATTACTTGGATGAATAGTAGAATAATAATATCGTGGCTATGGGCGGGATAATGGTTGATGTCGATTGTATCATCAGCAGTTTTGCTTAGACTCGAGTCAATCTTTGGGGCTCTTTGCTTTTTTCCCCCCCTTTTTTTTTCCAAGAGCGCAGTCATTGTATGATTGTACAATTTTTTTTATTTTTTTTTGCCCTCCTGCATAACGAACTTGTTTGTCTTTCTTTAATATCTTTATTAACTGTTCTAAGGCAGCCGAATAAATGCAGGCAAAGAGAGAAAGAGGGGTGTTCAAAAGGGGGCCACAGGAGGGGTCAAACGGGAGTAAATGCGGGCAAAAAAATAAAGAGAGGTCGACAGGGCATAGGAGGGTCGAACGGGAGGAGGTTAGGGGCCAGAGGGGGCCAGAAGAGGGGCTACAGGGGTTGACTGGCGCTTTGTATCAGGGGTCAGATGATCAGAGCCTCAGAGGGGTTGCTGGCAAATTGCCGCCCAGTCCACTCTATAGAACAGAGTGTTCCATGGTATACCTAACAGACAAAAAAGAACAAAAGCCATAAAATGAGTTTAAACTTTAAAGTTCAAATAACAATTGACAGAAGTCGATTCGTTATTAAGTAATACTAACTTTTTAAGTTTTGAACTTTTAACCATTATCGATGGTTGAATCATCTTACACCATTTTGTATTAGCCATACGGATAACTTTCATTCTCATCCAGTAAGCTGGTGAACTACCTTCTTCTTCTTCTTCTTCTTCTTCTTTCTTTGTCTTCCTTCTTTCTTGTTTTTTTCTTGTTTTCTTTCTTTCTTTCTTTCTTTCTTCAGATTTGCTTAGTTTGGACTATTTCTCGATTTACGAGTGTCATTCTTGCACAGGGCCATGCTAATCTTGTCCCGAAGGAGTCCTATTTTTTCTTTCCTCTTTTCTTGAACTTCTTTCTTTTCCCTTTCTTCTTCTTCTTCTTTTTCCTCTTCTTCTTCTTCTTCTTCTTCTTCTTCTTCTTCTTTTAAACGATTGCATCTCAGTCACTGTTTCCGTTTGCTAGTGTCAGTTACATGCTGCAGGTAGGGAGGCGAGCTGCAAAGCAAGCAGCAAGGCAACAAAGCAAGGAGAAGCAAGGGACACGTGTGAGAGGGCGGGAGGGTGGGGGGGGGGGTGCACACGGCGAGGCAATTTGCAGGCCACAACTGCGATCAGCAGCAAAAGCAGACAAGCGGAAGGGCAAGCACCAAAATGAGCAGCAAGTCAATAAGGCAGGCAGCAGCACATGTAACAATTCAACACCGGCATGGCGACTCGCACATACAGCAGGGATCGCTGCGGACTATCACCTACTCACACAATATGGAACACTCTGCAGAGTATAGGTTACGCCCCCCCCCCYCCCCCCCCCCACACACAAGAGAGGGGGTAGCAACAAAGACAAATGATTCCTGCTACCAGTAGGAAACCCACAAGCACGAACACATGAGCTCCCGGATAGTAGTGCAGTGGGCATTTCCATTTCCATTTCCATTCCCATTTCCACTTCCATGGCATGAAGTGTACCGCCAAACTATTTGGCACATCACAAGGCGGGTCGCTGAACTGTCTGAACAGATTGAACAGGGATTGAAGAGTTAAGGAAAGCAAAGAGGCACAGCAAGGAAATGAGCAGTACCATCATCATCATCATCATTGTTGGTTCCGTAAGGCCCGATGTGCATGGTGCGGCGCACCGGATAAATGATTTGGGCCCAACACCCAGAAACCTACCATCTGGTGGCTGGTTGGCAATCTGACTTGGGCCTGTTGGAAGGGGAGAGCGCTTGGGACTAGTTTGCTGGGGATTTGGTCTGGATATCCTTTTTTGTTTAGGGTCTTTGCTTTCCGTTTTTCGTGCGGACGGACAATAAGCTCAATAATGATAATCATGAGGTCCTGACGCGGCAGTGTGATGATGATGATGCTCACAGAAATGCATTCCAATTTCCAACTGGAGGTGAACACTGACTGAACAGTAACCAATCAATCGTAGGGTGAGGTCCAACTTACCTGGATTCTCCATTTCTGGCCGTTGATCTTTGCAATCGATGGTGAGATTGGAGTATAACCTCAGGTGCTGGCTGCACATTGATCGCGCATTGCAGACAGGCATTGGGTGCCAAAAGGTTGGCTATTATACAACCACCAAAAACTATACGCGCATTGCAGACAGGCATTGGCTTCAAAACGTCTTTGCATTGCTCACACCATGATACAAGTTAACCCCTATTCGTACGTGCTGATGAGTGTTGTCCTGCATTTCAGGAGCCAACACTCGTCAGTGCGTACCAATCATATTCATTATCTATGCCTGGAACCAACCATGCTCCATGGTTGGTTCCAGGCACAGGGTTTGTCATTCATTATCTATGCCTGGAACCAACCATGATCCCTGTGGTACGGAGTGGTAGGGTTCCTGTAATCATTGAAGGGGCTGCTGGCCCTGGCGGACAGCGAAAAGACGCATACTGTAAAATGTGAATATGGGACCCTGCAGGGCCTGCACCCAGTTATTAGCAGGTACTGCTGGCCACCACCACTAGATGGACTTTCGTCTTTTCTGGGAACGCGGGGACGACACTTTCATAGCCGTTAATAGAGGCACAGACAACTCGAGAGGATATCTCAGCCTTTGCGGAAAGCGGAGCTAACAAATGAGAAAAAGAAAAGTTGTGGCGTTCGTGCAATTGCGAATCATGCCTGTGCCGACGAATTCCCCCTTCTGCAATTATCCCAGCCTTCCCACGGAACCCGTCTACCCCCCACCCGCACCCCAAGCTTTCATTGCCATCTTCCGGTGAACACGCTGCAGCCCCAATGCACATGCACATGTATAGAAGAGAAAGAGAAATTCTATATGTAAAAAACTTCAACGACACAGTCGGAATGGGGGTGTGTTGTGTTCGGGGAAAGACGTAGTAACTTCAACGACATCACAGCTGACATCGTGACAGACGATCACAGACCATTTGTACCATATATATATCGTCACAAACAGAACTGCCCGGTAAACCGTAGGCAGAGAGAGAGAAGAGAACAACAAACGAGGGGCTGTGACAACATATATATAAATATATGTATGTACTAACCACCGGTACTTCTGAAAGTCGCAGCTGCATGCACACAGTGACATGCTCGGATGAACACCGCTGGGGCTCTGGCATGAAATTCATTCAAGTCGAAATGCCACAGCACTCTAGCATTGGCTTGGCTGGTGTGCATGCGCCCGCGACTTTTAAGCACTTGTGCCCGGCCCCCCCCACCCCACTTCTCTTGTGCGTGTCCAGGCTCGGTTGCATGAATTCTTTGAACATGGGAGGGATCCGGAGGTTGTTTACCCTCCCTCCACAATTACACCTCCTGATCTCGCGCTTGACAAATACACAAACCCATTGCGTCTGTGTTCCATCATGATAGGGCACTCCCCATCGCGTCTGTGTCGTAGGGCAATGGGCACGTCCTGTAAGCCGAGCCACTGGAGTTTCCCAGCTGCGGGCCGCATTACACAATAATTGTGTTGAGTGACTGCGTACACTGTGGGCACCCATGAGAGGTTGATCTCAGACGGTTCGCAAGCACCTCCGCAAAAAAAAAAAAAAAAAAAAAAAAAAAAAAAAAAACTGTGTGAAGAGGTGCATAGTATGTGCCATCTGAAGTGCTTAAAAGGATGGGCTCTATGTTTTTCACATGGGTTTTTTTTTTTTTTTTTTTTTTCATACAGGAAATAAGCCATCATATCATTGAAGTTGTACGTCGATTCTCCTCTGTCCTTGCTGTTCAGATTGACAGTCCTGTCAGTGCTCGCCTGACGATGTGCGTCGTGCAACGCAACCGGAGTGAGACTTCACCCACGCATGATCGTCATGACCTCGAACTTGAAGTGCTTTCCCTGAACCTTCTCTGATACCTTCGAAGAAAAGCTGGAGGGCTAAGGGACTCGACTCGAAGATAGTGTAAAGAAGGGTGTCACAACAATCAATACATATCCATCAGCCTTCTGATCGCGTACTATAGTGCCACTTACCATTTGCGCGATAGGATGAGCATTGAGCCACGCTAAGTTTGCTAACGCAATCACGAAGTGGATGCACTCTCCCGCCTATTATCAACGTACACCCAGGTTGCCCTCATCTCACTTCTTTTTTTTTTTTTTTTTTTTTTTTGTTCTCACATTGTTATACCTTTCTCAAGTTTACTCTGGATGATGGAAGCATCTGGTGATCGTCTTGGGGATTCTAGTTCCGGACGTGTCCCTGACTCCCCTTAACTTAGGGTGATCGTATATGGCGTTCAATTTCAAGTTGGTCATTCTGAAACCTCAAACAACTTCAACAGTAGCCTCACACTTGTCTTGATGCCCATTAATTGATTTTCTTCATTGCTGATGCGATAGCAAAATGGTTGGCATCAAAGCCATCGATATTCTTCATTGCTGATGCGATAGCAATGGTTGGCATCCCGGCCATCGATTTTCTTCATTGCTATGGCTGGCATTGATTGCGCACACTGCTTGATCGTAACCGATAAGTGCTAATCTCACAGTTCAAAAGGATGATTCTGTATTTTCACAAGGGACGGTGGGCGCGGTTCCCAGCCGTGTTGCTCCCCACGAATAGATTTGGAGCATCATCTCATTTCAAAAAAAAAAAAAAAAAAAAAAAAAAGAACAGGAAAGGGATGAGTTGTGGTAGCAATGTTTGAATCATGTCACGGTGTTCGCTGGGCATTTGCTGCTCTACCCCACTCTCAAGCCATTGCTCAATGTCCCAACCAGTTTCGGCGGAGTGCGCACTCGTCGACATATTGTGTGGGGGTTGTCAAACACAATAGGATGAAGCAAGTAGTGCTATGTGAGCTTGAAGTCTATATAGTAGGGCGTCGACCGTTTCAAGCATAGAACAACAAATCGCATTGCTCTATGAAAGCATGTCTTTTTTTCCCCCAGATATCTGGCTGCTGGTTCCCGACCAGAACAACAAGACTAGCACGCGTTATTGTGAAGCAATGCCAACTAATACTTCCGAAGCAGGTGGCCAAGCGGCGTAGCTCAATTGGTCGAGCACGTAAGTGGTACACAGGAGGTCGTGGGTTCGATTCCCCACGACATCCATTTGATTTCCCACGACCTCCCGTGTGGCATACTTCAGGTTCACCGACTGAGACAGTTTGCTTGTCCCTCCTGGGTGGTTGTGGAAGTGCCGATGTTCACTTTCCAGCCCGCGCCAGGTGTTAGGCGCTTGGGGGCTGCTCCCCCGCACAGAGCAGAGTTAGGTAGCTAGGCATAGACCCATAACCTTAGGATAGCTTAGGCCTACTTAGTGCATTTAAGACTGGTGGTAGACTTAAGGGGTAGTACAGTTGGTGTGGGGTAGACTAAGTATAGGTGCCATCAGAATGTAGTATAAAAAATACTCGGAGCAGGTGACATGAAACGTCATGAAAACACACACACACACGACCCCAAATCCACACCTTCACCCACCCACACATGCATGCACAAACAAGTGCAGACACGCATACACAAACAAGCGCACCCACTCCTGCACAAACAAACGCACAAACGCGCGCGCACACACACACACACACACACACACACACACACACACACACACACACACACACCATCACATGCCCCCCCCTCCGCAGACCACTGCCCTCGTACTCGCCAAGATCCCCCACCCTCATGCATGCCCGGGCACACTCATGCGCAAACAAGTGAACAAACGCGCGCGCACACACACACGCCATCACATACCCCCTCCTCCGCAGACCACTGCCCTTGTACTCGCCAAGATCCCCCGCCCTCATGCATGCCTGGACACACTCATCCACCAGCAGACACCCACACATCCTCACACACACACAACCCCACACGTTACCCCATGTCCCCCGGCCCCACAAACATACACACACCCGCGCGCCGGTGCACTCACCCAGCCATGACGCACACATCCAGTTCATTCGAACCATGTCCGATACGGTTTCATTCGAACCCGATTCGATACCTGCTGCTCCCTTTGGAAAGAAACATAAGAAAGAGAAAAAGACGTGATGGCGCCAGGTAATGCTCTGTCGAAAGCCAAGATGGCAGAGAGCATGGCAGCACCAGATCAGAGTGCTGAGAGTGGGAGTCACAAAATTTGCCCTCTGGTTCCCGCTCCTACCAAGGAGTTCAACTGCAAGTTTGGTGAGCTGGTTGAGCTTTAACTGCAATCTTGGTGAATTTCCTGCTAAGCTTTGTCCACAAGTGTGGTGCCCAGGTCTGATCAAACGTTTTCTGTTTTTTTGACGTCGACTCTCTGCTGAGGTTTGACCGAGGCTTAACCAGTGCACACTGCTTTTCAGTTGACCAACTTGACCTTGAATTTGGAGGCCAGATTTTGAGGTTTGACCATATGGAGCTGACTCTGCTGAGGTTTGACCACAATTGTTTTGGGGACGCTGAGGTTCCACCACAAATGAGTTTGTGGAATTTTGTGCACAGTTTTTGACGACGTTCGGGGACAAACCATAGCAGCAGCAGAAGCCGACAAACTGTGACAAAAGCGGAGTTAACTTGAAGGAGGGAGGGGGGGGGGGGGGAAGGAAGAAAAAAAAACCTTGGAAGGATCGGTGGAGGATGAGAACCAGAATCACACCACAAAGCTGTATGTTCCAGCGCCGCTGCGTATGAGAGAGAGAGAGAGAGAGAGAGAGAGAGAGAGAGAGAGAGAGAGAGGACTGTCCGCATCCTTCGCCCTGCCTTCCCCCTCGTCTGTTCCCTGGAAAAGAACCAGCCAGCATCCTAGCTGGGCTTTTCCTCCGAACACTATGAACCCAAATCCTGAATGTGTACAAGCTAAATTTCCAGTCCGATACAGTCATTTTGAGGGTCCATTGTTTTGGGGGAAAACAGCACATGATCTCCCTTTCCTTCCCCCGCCCTCCTTCCCTCCCAACAGCTTCTTGTCTGTGGAAAGCTGAGGGGTTCTTGTTTGCAGGTGGCCGTGTCCTTTTTGATTGCTCTTCTGTCCTTAGAAGTCGGCGAAACGTCACCAAAGCATCATGATGAGCAAATTGCCAAATTCACAAGTGAACTTGAATCACCTCTTCCAATCTTTCCAGATAAGATGAAAAGAAATCAAAAGAAAAAGAAAATCTAATCAATGATGAAGCACCATTTTGTGTAAACGGGCCTGGGTGCGACTCCCAGCACATGGCGCTTCCCATCAAGAGAACGAAGCCTCCCTCCCAGCACATGGCGCTTCCCATCAAGAGAACGAAGCCTCCCCTACAGTGTACCATACACCACCACCCCCAAAGAAAACAAGAAGAGCAACAATAACAACCTAGCTGGGGCTAACTGAGCTTAGACTCTAGAGCCTTCTTTCATCACGGAAACGTTCCCGGGCTAGTTCTTGGAGCCAGCCACCCGCTCTTTTTTGCTCTTCTGTCGAAATTCGGCGAAACATCGACCGAGTTTTGCGATGAACGCATCGACATCAGCATGTGTGAGTCCTAATGCAGCCGCCGCCGTCATGTACGAATACGGGTAATTGTCGGCAGACGCGCCGTATCCTTTGAACTCGATCCCGCCGACCGACTTGCATTCACCCCTGGCGATTACACGGCACCCCGATATGTGTCTCAGAAAAAGCATAGATCCAAATGCAGTGAGGTTTCTTCTCCTCAGTTTCTCGTCGCTCTTGCCGGATTCCCCAATCGGACACTCTGCAGAGTCTACACCTTTTCCTTCCAGCTGTCCTACACCAACCATTGACGTCCTTTCATTCTCAGCCTGATCATGATACACACTTGATTTTTCATTTCCATCATCACCGTCATCAACCCTTGAGTCACCTCCATCACCCTTTCCGTCACCATCTCTATCGTGATTGTGGCTATGGCTGCCCTCATCGCTCCACTGGAGTAAGAAAGATGCTGGCTTGTCTACAGTTCCCTTCTTGTCACAAGCTGAACAAATGGCTGTCGTTGGAATACCCACAGTAATCTGAGACCTACTTGGCGAACCCCCGTGGCAAGATCCTCCTCTGCTGCGAGAGTCGTCATCATCGTCATCGTCATTGTCATCGTCATCGTCATCTCTCCCACCTAAGCGGTGGGAGAGATGAAGACTGTCGCTTAAGAGATTACAGCCTCTGTGTCGGGTGCTTTTGGATTGCGGATAATGGTCGGCAGAGGAGTCGGCGTCGCAACCATCTATGCGGCCACAATCAATCTCCTCATCACAAGCGAACTCGTTAATCAGAGGCGGCAGATCGCCTGCTGAGCCATGGTCTGTCTGATCACCATTGCTGCAGGCTGCCGCAGTCTGATGAAAATTGTCAGAAGATCGCCATTGTGTACGCTCCCCCCGGTCGACATCAGTTGTCCCCTTTACCACCTCCCTTCCCATGACATCTCCACCTGATCTCGGCAGGACTGCACCCACCGTTGACCCTCCTCCCCCCTTCTTCTCTGTGACCGTTACGGAAGACGTATCAGACAGATTCGCGGCAGCTGCCATTCGCCGCGATTCAGTTTCGAAGTGCTCCCATTGAGAGCAGCTAGTTTGTTCTTCTAATGACGACAGACACTGGCGAGCATCTGCTTTCTCCGTGTGCAAGGCCTCAGAAAAATGGGAATGTGAGGAGGTTGCCTGCCCCATACCTGTTGTGTCTCCTCTATGTCCAGAAGATGACATCCAATGGCCAGCCTCCTCTTCTGCAGCACGATTCATTGTCAGAGATGGCACCCTTGCCTGACCATTCTCGTGATGAGCGTTTTCCTGACGAGTGCGTTCCTGATGAGTGTGTTCGGGATGAGCGTTTTCATGAACACACCTGCTGATTTGTGTTGCTGTGGTGTCATCTGCTTGAGGAAGCAATTTGGTCTCTGCGCTGCTGCTCAATTGTCGTGTCTCGGTGCTGCTCGATTGTTTTGCTTCTGTGTCGTCAACTGGACAAGGCGGTTTCGTTGCTGTGCTGCTCGTTTGCTTTGTCTCTGTGCTGCAACCTGGTTTCCCCTCTGCGGTGGAATCTTCTTTGCACGGTTCACCGGCTGCTTCTAGAGTGGACAGTGTGATTGCGAGTGAGATAGCGTTGTCGGGCGTCTGCAGCAAGCGCTCGCCTTGGCTTTGGGCGAACACCTGGAGCTTCTGGCGAAGGTACGGGTAAATTTCTTCTCGGTCACGAAGTACCCTCTGCCACCCTTTTGCGCCAAGGGATAGCAATGTGATCAGCACATCGAGGAGGGGAGTCATGGATGCCCGACCTGCATACGCCTCGTTAACGTCAGCGACCAGCGAAGGGTTCATCTTGCTCGCTGCAACGACAGCACCGCCGACCGGCACGAGAAAGTTCTTGTCGGTGCTCTGCACTATGCCATCGACTCGTCCCTTCCGCCAAGCGCGACTGATCGACTTACAGATAGCTGCAGACTGCACGCCGTAGGCGTTGTTGATCACGTGTGGAATACCTTTCTCCTGGCAGAAAATGGCGATCTCCTGTACCCTGTCCGCAGCACGTGCTGCAAAGCAACTCGTTGTCGACACGACGCAGAGAATACTATCCGCTCCTCGATCTTCCACCTCTCTAAAAAGGGCGGCCGTGTCTGTGCGCAGCTGATCTCCTTCCAATCGGTTAGGAATGACGACAAGATCGAGCCCCGCCAACAAAACTGCTTTCACACAAGTTTTCTGATCGATGCGAGGCCACAGCACAAACCTTGCTGTAGCAGGCCTCCGCTGCCTCAAAGCCATCAGCACCAGCATGAGAGTCATGCCCGTCGCCACCGGCAGCACGGAGACAGGCCCCAAGTCCTTCAGTCCAGCTATCTCCATTGCATGGGCCACAAGAAGATTGCACAGCTTCGAAATCAGCGAAGAGCCCGCCGCCTTTGGCTGCTCCTCCGTTACGTTGCCCGATCGACCAATACCATGGCAGAGTCCAAAATGGCGTTGGTAGACAAGTCGGCTAGCGCACCGCGCTTCCCTTTCTCCCACACCAACAGCACCTAGAAAGTTGTTGCTGTCCATTGATGCAATGTCATGAAGGAACATCTGGATCGTGTTGTCCTCCCAACCATCTGTAGGTAGTTTCCTGCACGCCAGCAGCGATCTGATGAGGTTCTGCCTTTGTAGAATCGACTCTGCACCTTGACGGATATAGGACTTGGAGACCAAGCCTTCAGCAAGCAAGCAGTTTGCAGGATTCATCGTCGTCGTCCTCCTCCTCCTCCTCCTCCTCCTCCTCCTCCTCCTCCTCCTCCTCCTCCTCCTTGTTTCCCTCCTTCCCACCTGCTTGGCACCCTATCTGAGACTTAGCATTTAACCGGAATTACCTTCTCCTTCTCCCCTTCCTCTTCCTCCTCCTCCTCCCTCTCTTCCTCCTCCTCCTCCTCCCCCTCTTCCTCCTCTTCTCCTTGTTTTCCTCCTGCCCACTGGCTTGGCAGGGGATCTACTTGTTTGACAAAAACTTTAAACCACTTGATGAAGAATTCAAGAAATCCACCACTTACTGCAAAAGAAGAAGGAAAAAAAAGAGAACCCTGTAGAAAGGTGTTTCTGTGGACGGTAGCACACCTTTGGCATGAAGAGACACTCACTGCATGGACACCCACCACAAATTCAATTGTGACAATCAGTTTGAGGCCTCTAACACCGCTTATAAGATACACACTTGACTTCTAAGAAGAAAAAGATAAAATGAAACATACTTAAGTAATACAGAAACGAGAACAAGGGTAGAGACTCAGGAGTGAAAAGCGAGGAGAAACGAGAAGAGAGGACCGAAAAAGAAGCAAGGGTAACTTTCCACCATGCCCTCCCAGGACCGGTAGTCCCACAGCACCAGTCCCTTCGCGTTATGCCCTCATCCTTGGCGGGGGGATGTTCTTGTTGGTCCACCCGTGCATGAGGCAGTCGAATTCCGATTTCGAATCGCTTTAGCGCCACCATCTAGTTACAGTCGAATTCCGATTTCGAATCGCTTTAGCGCCACCATCTAGTTACCAACCAACTTCTTCTTCTTCTTCTTCTTCTCAGGAGAGAGAGAGAGAGAGAGAGAGAGAGAGAGAGAGAGAGAGAGAGAGAGAGAGAGAGAGAGAGAGAGAGATTGGCATTCCCGTATCACGCACAGGCAAGGGCAGCGAGAGCAACAAATTTCTGTTATGGCCCGGTACCTGTAGTAGGGTCATATGAAAAATATATGTATTGGGACCAAATGGCCACCCGGCCAGGGCATACTGAAGAGTTTGCCCGGTACGGGTAGGGGCATGATGGAAATATTTCAGGCCCAACAGGCACCAGGGGTTTTTGGCAAACTTGAGCCATCGTCAGAGGGGCGCCAGGGTAAGTCGGCAGTCAGAAGGGCACGCCGGAAATATCAACGCCACTTTGAGGGTGATGACGATTGTTTGTTTCCAACCGTTGATTGTGGCAGTGTCCGGAGTAGTAAGGGCATGCTCGCACTAGGACTTTCCAGGATGTATATGACTGCTTTTCCGGCCCATCCTGGATGCACCTGACCGCAATTACATCCACAGAGAAGTGGAAAAAGTCCTACCGTAAGTACACCCTAAGATGGCGCAAATGGTGGAGGGAGGACATAACAACAAACTTCAAATTTTTGTTTTTGCTTTTGTGAAATCAACCAAGAATCGTTGAGCATATATACCCATCTCGGTGGGTGTTTTGAATCCAATCAAACCGAATCTAAGGCCGTCAATGAATCGACAGCAGCGCGGGGGATCGGACGGCGCTGGCGCTCCAAAGGAGAATATGAGAGTTTGCGTAAGGTGACGCGGTGGTGCTCCCTGAGGTGGTAGGGACCACCAACCACTGCCCTCAAGGTACCTGTAACGAAAATCAAAGCAGACTATCACTCACCCACACCAGATGGAAAACTCTACGGACTGTCGGTCGGTTCACACCCCATCGCAAGCAACAAGCAAGCAAAACACGCACGAAACAAAAGGTCTGTCACAGCCAAAAATATAAAAAATAAAAAGATATATATAAACTGCAGGCAGAGAGGGAGAAGAGGACAACAAACGAGGGAGGGGCTGTGACAAACTGTTTCGTCGGAGTTTCACCGACGCATCAGGAGGCTGAACCCATCTATATATAGAAGATATATATTGTCATAGATAGAAGCACTTCACTAATGTGGAGTTTCTACCCTTCTGTCGTTTTTTTTTTTTTGTTGTTTGTTCTTTTGTTTAGCGGGGGACTATTCCATCGTGAAAAGCTTGCACCGGAATACCGTACCAATGGAAGAGTTTCTCGATATTTCCTCTCTCTCTCTCTCTCTCTCTCTCTCTCTCTCTCTCTCTCTCTCTCTCTCTCTCTCTCTCTCACACACACACACACAAACCGCTAACTCTGGGCGATGTGGTGAGTCGCTATCCATCAGTCAAATGAATCCTGGGCAGACTGTCGGTCCAGGTTCAACCTCCTGATGAGTCGGTGAAAGCCCGACAAAACAGTCTGTTCAGCACAGCCATGTTTTTTTTGAGTTCTGTATAGGGGACATGACAACACACACACACACACACACACACACACACACACACACACACACACACACACTCGGACATGCACAGGGGCTCACCATTAGCTCAGCATACGGATGTATTCTTTTCGTGTGTTTTTGTTTCTGGTGAACTTTCGCCCCAATTACAGTTATATTACGAGTTTCATTCCATTCCAGACTTCCAGACTACTTTTACGAGCTTTCATCCCAATAAATTTTTTAAAAATTCCAAACGAAGAAGAGAGCTGTAGAATGCAGCACGCACGTGGCATTTCCCCATGCATATGATTGCGGCCTTTCCCCGAGCATACACATACTGTCAATACTACGGTAGGACTCGACGGACTGCGAATTTCGCCCTCATGACGGTCTGGTAAATCCGCGAAAATCGTGTGGCCGTACTGGTCGATGGTCAACGGACCCGATGCCCCTTATTAGTCGAGGGCGTAAGGCAGGGGTCTCGTGCCTCTTTCTTTTTTCTTTTGTTTTCCTTTTTTTTTTTTTTCCTTTTTGCTACCCTGATTAGCTTCACACGATTCCCTCCGCTCCTCCGCGCGGCCCCCGCAACAAAAGACTCCATTTCCTACTAAACTCTCTCTCTCTCTCTCTCTCTCTCTCTCTCTCTCTCTCTCTCTCTCTCTCTCTCTCTCTCTCTCTCTCGCCCTCCTTGTGCTCCTCATTCTCCTCGTCCTTATCACGATCATCCTAGCTTTCTCCTCTGCCTCCACATCCTCAGTCACCACCATCATATCCACCTCTTCCCCTCTTCTTCCATCGCCATGATCTTATCCACATCGTCCACCTCCATAGCCACACCTCCATCTGGACACCTGATCACCACACTGCAATGACCATGTTCTCTCCTCTCTTCCTCCTCCTCCGGCGGTTCGTTATCTTTACCTTCGTCCTCTCCCTGCTACCTTCTGCCTCCTCTGACTACTGTTCTTCTTCCCGCTTCCTCCCCTCCTCACCCCCTCCTCCTCCCACCCCTCCCTCCTCGTCCTCCTCTTCCTCCTTCCCTTCCTCGTCTCCGCCATCTCTTCCAGATTATCAAATTTTCGTTTTACTCGTGTTCCCTTTGCTGTCGTCTCCTCTTGGTTTAACTGATGCTCATTCTTTCCCTCTTGATTGCCCTGGCCATCTACTCCTCCTCCTCCTCTCTTCCTACTCCTCCTCCTACTCCTTCTCCTGCTCTTCCTCCTCTTCCTCCTCTTCCTCCACTTCCTCCTCTTCCTCCTCTTCCTCTCCTCCTTCTGCTCCTCCCCCCATTCTCTAAGCCATCCTCCTCCTCCTCCTTCCCCTCCCTGCGCATCCCGCCCCTTCTCCACCATAACAGATACAACGTGATAATAAAGAGGTAGAATGGATAATGGATAATGGATAACGGATAATGGATAACGGATAATGGATAACGTGGATAAAGGATTAATTAATGTGCATAGTGCATAATGGATAATGGATAATGGATAATGGATGATGAAGTAATGGGCGGTATTGGATAATTGAGGAAGATAATGGATAATGGATAATGGATAATGGATGATGAAGTAATGGGCGGTATTGGATAATTGAGGAAGATAATGGGTAATGTATCTGCCCCTGTTGACAGACACGAGGAGGATAGAAATATGCGTCGCTGTTCTTCAGCTCCGCTGCAGCTGCTCCGTTTTTTTTTAAGTTTTGTATCTTTTTTTTTAATCCTTGCTTATAATAAGAAACGGGGGAAGCAGCACTGTCTTTGTGTGTGTGTGTTTAATAATGACTTCTTCTTTCTTTTTGTTTTGCATGAATAGATGCATCTTTTTTTTGTTTTTCTTAAGAATTAAATGATCAAAGAACGAAATTGAAGTATATATAATTAAAGATGCAAGTAATCAAAGAACGTAATTGAAAACAAAAGGCAAGAGCTGTAAAGAGATGCATCGTTTCTTTTTTTAAGAATTATTACATAATCAAAGAAGGAAATCGAAGTATATAATTAAACATGCAAGTAATTAAAGGACGTAATTGAAAACAAAAGGCAAGAGCTGTAAATGCTTTCTTTTTTTTTTTCAGTGTGTAGATTGCTCCTTTTTTTTTGTTTTTCTTTGTTTTGCACATATGTTCGCTCCTAGGTTAAAAAATAAAAAAAGAACTTATATTCAATTCAATGAGATTACAATCGTCTGTTTGTTTAAAAAAAGGCAGAAAATGGGACCAATCTACAGTGTGTAAAACTGCATATCCAACAACTCCTCTTGCCTTTTTTTTTAACTACGTAGGTTTTTTTTTTTTTTTTTTTTTTTTTCCGGTCGTCCGATGGCCCGCGGATCACATACTTATTAAACTGATGCGCATCAGTTTAATAATGTCTGATCACATGATGGTTAAAGTTAATTACCCTGAGGATTTCGGTTCAGAAAACGCCGAAACTACGACCAGGAACATCAAAGTTAGATCCCTAAAGGAAATAATATTACGAGTAGAAATAAACCCTACCTATCACAAAAGGGGTCTAGATCAGTGGGTACACCCATGAACTGTTGAAATAGCGACCCCTAGTTCGAATCCAGATGATGATGGAACTATATAAATGAAATTCCGAAAAAAAAAAAAAAAAAAAAAAAAACTGAGCGAATGTTAGGTTTGCTGCCGATCCGGGTTTAGGGCTTAAGAGATAGAAAAATGCTTCCCTTCTGGAATTGGGACGGTTCCGCCCCCCCCCCCCCCCCCCCCCCCCCCCCCCCCCCCCCCCCCCCCCCCCCCCCCCCCCCCCCCCCCCCCCCCCCCCCCAAACCCCCTCCAAACCCTCCCCCACACACACCCCTCCCCCTTTCACGTCCGTTTTTTGTCTCCATGGAATTGCCTAAAGAGGCTGAGACGCGGCTGCTCGAGATTGCTGTAATGATGACACGTGGACAACCCTCTGGGGCTGAAATTCTGCTACCGGTAGCTAGAGGATAAGGACAAGGACAAATCTCCAAGGTCAGCCAATTACTGTAATTGAATTGGTGCCACGATTTGAACTCGTGATCTGTATATCTCTACAGCTGGCTTCATGTGTGTGGTCCGTACCAAAAAAAAAAGACTCGAAGATACTTTTTTTTTTTTTTTTTTTTTAATAACAATAATGGCTGGGGTCAGACGCGGTAAGGCCGAAAATTACTAAATTTTCCGAAACAGAGTTCCTCTTTTCTAGCCCCCAAAAGACGGCAAAAAAAAAAAAAAGAAAACAAAAAAAAAGGAATTCCTGTCATCTTTTTTTCTTGTCCTCCCCTCCTCCCCCCCCTTCCCTCACCCGGTGACCAAATCCAGAAGCCGGATGAGTTTCTTCCTTTTGACAGAAAACCCCTCGATAAGTAAGCAAATTCAAAATTCAAGATCCAACTTCTGTAGACGCTATTGAAGATCCTTTCCTTTCCTTTTCTTTTCTTTTCTTTTTTTTTGTTGAGAAAAAAGGACAACCCTTTCTCAGCCTTTCTGAGCTTTTTCTGAGCTTTTTGACATTTGCACATCAAACTGCTTTGAATTTTGAATCCACTATTGTACTATTGTACTAATTAGTAGTACACATTATTTTTTGCCCTTCCATAGGAACACTGAGAAACAGGCAAACTTTCCCAAACAAACAAATAATCAATCAATCAATCAATCAAACAATCAAACAAAACAAACAAAACAAACAAAACAAACAAAACAAACAAACAGGCAAAGAAGATGCCCGCGTAAGTGTCTGTCCCTATGTGTGTGTGTGTGTGTGTGTGTGTGTGTGTGTGTGTGTGAGAGAGAGAGAGAGAGAGAGAGAGAGAGAGAGAGAGAGAGAGAGAGAGAGAGAGTTGTTCACTAATCGCAACCCAGAAAAAAGCCTAATTAATACCAACTGGGCCTAGCTCAGTTGGTACACGCATGAACTGTTGAAACCCTAAACCCAAATCCGAATCCAGATGCAACCAGATGTAACTCTGAAATTACCTGGGGCCTGTCAGTCAGGCAAGATGGCCCCCAGTGTTTGCACTTTCGGGCGATCATCTCAAGGCCGTCGCCCTATTGAAAAAAAAAAAAAGAAAACAAGTGACAGAGTTCTCTCTCTCTCTCTCTCTCTCTCTCTCTCTCTCTCTCTCTCTCTCTCTCTCTCTCTTTGTGTGTGTGTGTGAAATTTGTGTGCGATTTGTTCGCGAATCGTAACCCCAGAAAATGTGCGACCTCTCTCTCTCTCTCTCTCTCTCTCTCTCTCTCTCTCTCTCTCTCTCTCTCTCTCTCTCTCTCTTTGACAAACGCACACACAGAAACATGTGCAGAACGTGTACGTGAGCTACCTCGTTTTCAATTACTGTATTGATTTCCATTTTGGGGAGGACGTTGTGTGTGAAGTATTGTTTTCCAATGATCTTCAGGAAAGAGCACTCTGCATATTGCTGAATTACTGTAGTTTAGGCAATGGATCCGACCGGCTTTACTGATTTGTTCATGGGCATGGATTTGAACTCTCGACTTCCCCATTTTCATTAGCAAATCAGCCTGTGCGTGCGAACTATGAAAGCTGTTGACAATTCAGCTAACAACCGGACCCCGGTTGTATGACAATGAATGCAATATATATATACATATACATTGTCACACTGTGAATCATACATATATAAGTTATATTGATTTTTTTTTAAGGCGATTAACATAATCATTATGTTGAATGTTTTTGTCCTCTTCCGCAGTCAGATCGTAAAAAAAAAAACAATTCTGGCTCTCATCGAATAACAACGCGAGCCGCAAAACCACGTGTCAAGCGCCCACGAAAGGTTGTCGGAGCTATGGTCTTCTTCCCCTCCACCGAGAGAGGATAGCAGCTCTGTGTGTGTGTCTCTGTGTGTGTGTGTGTGTGTGTGTGTGTGTGTGTGTGTGTGAGAGAGAGAGAGAGAGAGAGGGAGAGAGAGAGAGAGAGTAGGTAGGTTGCGTGTGCGTTGGGGTGGGTGGGTAGGTGGCGGGGGTATTGGAGGAGAAGAGGGGGAGGGGGAGGGGGAGGGGAGGGGGAGGGGGAAAGGAAGGGGGAAACGTATCAAGATGCTGCTGCGGTCTCATGCGATGACGTCAACGATGGCCATGGGTGGAGGAAGGATCGCCGCCATAGCCAGCGGCATATCAASCAACAAAMARAGYATGCGGAAGGAGGTGGTAGGAKCGGGGATCGTGCCACGTGTCGGTGTAGGATTAGAGAACGAATACGACAAAGATGGAGGAGGATGGGAAASTAAAACGAAGACAGATGGGTGGACGGCTAAGGGAGGAAGAGGAGGGGATATTGGGAAAGGGAGGGGGAGAGGGCTGGTGATGACACGTGGCATCGGCGATCTATCAATGAAACRCAATGGAAGTCCTYTAGGATTTAGATGTCGGAAGAAGATAAGGAGTGGAGCCATGGCTATGGCGTCTGCGGAGGAGAAAGTATGGTTCAGAGAAGCTGGAGGAGGAGGAGGAGGAGGAGGAGGAGGAGGAGGAGGGGGTCCTGTACTTAGTCAGAAATGGTTGCAATCGTCTTCCTCTTGGAGGGAAGCCAGTCGATCACCGTTTGATGGGGAAGAAGATCGACTGGGACCATCGGATCCCGACGCTGCCGATCATCTGGAAAGGGGCACAACGACCGTCGATGGGGATCAATTAACATTAATGGAGAGAGATACAGATGTGGGAGGAAAGGGGGGGGGAGGGGGAGGGGGAGGGGGAGAGGGAGGGCAAGGAGCAGGAGTGAGGAAAAAAAAAGGGGATGGTAGAAGTTCTGTTCCTGCGATCTGGCGCCGACGGGAGAGAACGGCCGCTCCTCCCTTCCCTCCCCCCTCTCAGCAAACGGCGGGAAAGCAAACGGCGACAAACGGCCGATCGCTTGGAGAAGAAGAGAAGAGCACGAACAGGAGGTGGGAAGGCAAGCATAGTAATCGTACTACCGTGATTGCGCACGTGGATGCCTGTCAAGAGAAACGGATAAGATCGGATTATGACGACATGGACGATGATCGTGGTGTTGGCCATCGTCGACATGAGGATGATAAAGATCATCTTGATGATTGTAATCCTACTACTAATACTGACGATTATCATGATGATGATGATGATGATGATGATGGTGGGGGGCAGAGGAGGAGCAAGTTGAGGATTACCATCTCGGAGCAGAATGCTGCTAAGCTGTCCGCTGACTCGGGCGGTGAAGACCGCCACGTGGTTCTTATGCGCGAGATTGCTGATGGTAATTGCGATCCCGATGACAGGTCTCGAACTACTGCCGTCTATCGGCCGGGAGAAATAGATGAAATAGATGAATCTGTTGCAGAAAGCTTGCCCGCTGATGGTACTCTTAACCAGTGGGACAGCTTGCCCGCTGATGATACTCTTAACCAGTGGGACATTTTTTTGGGTCCCAGAAACGGAGTGCCCGTCCCAGTTCTGCACAAGCGGGGAGAGCGGCGGAGACCCAGACACGACGGAGGTCTGGATCGGGATGCGGATGGGGATCAGGCTCGAGACGGAGGCGGGGGCCGGGGCCGGGGCCAGGCTCGTGGTCGAACGAGAGTGGAAAGTGCTGCCAGTCGGAAAAGGAACGAAGTTAAAAGCCTCACAGGGCGCAACGATGCTGACGTGGATGCTGACGTGGCGGCTCGAGATTGCTGCGGCGATGACACGTGGACACCCCTTGGGCTCGGACCTCAGGAACTCCGATTGAAGTTGACTTTGACCACTGGACAGAGTTTCCGGTGTGTACTTTTTTTTTTTTTTTTTGGGGGGGGGCGTGTGGGGAAATTTGCAAAATACCCCCGTAAGTTGAGATATTTGCCAAAATGCCCCTGAAAGATGTGGGTAGAGCGGAATGCCCTTTTGGGCCGAAATCTTTTCGGTGTGCCCCTGTCAGGAGGGTGCAACTTTGCAATCTGGACCTCCCCGTTTGGGCCTTGGCCTTTTGCAATAGGGCCTAGGAAAAGTAGGCAAGTACTGGGGCATTTTGCAAAGTTGGACAGTACCCGGTAGGGGTATATTGCAAAGATGGGGTCCAACCGACGCCAGGGATATTTCACAATTTTTTTTTTTTTGTCAGAGGGGCATTCCGCTCTACCCACATCTTTTAGGGGCATTTTGGCATATATCTCAAGTTATGGGGGTATTTTGCAAACTCTAGTTCTTCTTTTCTTTTTGCAAAACACCGAGGGGGGAAAAAAAAAGAGGGAAAATTTGTTGGATGCCCCTGAGATATGCGCGATGCCCCTCAAAAATTGGGTATTTGCGGAACACCTCTGTCACCACACCCGTGATATTTGTGGCACGCCCCTGTCAGTTTTGTCTAACCTTGTGACACTGACCTGGCCATAGGGGCATATAGAAAAGATGTCGTGTGCAATAGATCGAAATTTGACAAATTTGACCTCTCTCAGAAGACCATTCTACTAATACCCGGTCTCTTAGGGGCATCTCATGAAACATGGCAGGGGCATCAGATGAAAATATCGCATCTTTTAGGGTCATCAGATGAAATCCGGCATCTCTTTAGGTGCATCTGAAAATTTCCCCTCCCCAAAGAAAAGAACGGTATGACCTTGGCATTTTTCTGTTCCTCTGGGTAGAGGCCTGACTTACAGATTTAGGGTGATAGCCGTTATTATAGGATTCATCTGATTTGACCAGAGTTTGAACTCATAACCTGTTTACCAATAGTTACATGGGGGCTCCATTCGGTTATGGGGGTTACACTTGGACTTTCCTTTTGGTGTCTAGCACTTCTTTTCTGGCCAGATTTAGTGGAGAAATGGTGGTATGGTGATATGGGGGTTATTGACCCAAAATTGTGGCAACTACCTTCTTCCCCCGAACATAACGCATAACTTTTTCGAAAGTTGGTACTTTTTTTCCAAATAGAGGGCACTTCGAATACAACGCATATGCTTTGTCTTTGTCTTCGAATAAATCGCATATAAGCTCTATTATCGAAAAAAACTTTCTTCTTCTTCTTCTTTTTTCCCCCTTTCTTTTTTAGGTTAGCGCATGTGTTCTCTCACTCCGTGTCTCTCTCTCAGTGTATGTGTGTGACCTAGGACCTGGCTCCACGACTCTGGACATGTGCAAAACGAGAGTGAATCTTTCGCTCGAACATGGAAAGATACACCGCCATGATTTTTGCCTTTTGTGCATGGAGGCTCCTGCGCTCTTCTTGGTTGTCTCCCGCTATCTGACAAATGGCGGCCAAGGAAGTGGCAGCGGGGGCAGCGGTAAGCCATGAGGGACGTGCCTGACTATGCCAGGGCGTTGTATTTTTCCATGTTCTAGCGGAAGATTCATTCTCATTTTGCACATTTGGTGAGGAGTGGAGGGAGGCCTCAAATGGCAAAAGGGGGATGAATCTTCGGCCAGAACATGGTGGAAAGATACAACATCACATTTTTTGTCTGTGTAATGCACTCGGCCACGGACGAGAACTGAGCCTACTCAGCCTGGACCGGGCCCCCTGCTGTCCGAAAAGTTTCTGCACTGCCCTCCAATACAACGCATATGAGGGATTAAACGGATAAAACGCAACTTATGCGTTGGGGCAGATTAAACGGATAAAACGCAACGTATGCATTGTATTCGTTTATAACGGACGTGCGTTATGTTCGGGGGAAGAAGGTAGCTGCATGTTTTGGACCTCTTGGTTCTCACAAATTAAACCACCAGGTTCCCGAGCCCCAAAAGTAGCGGCATGTTAACATGAGGGGGCCCGCGACCGAGGTATGGCCCAAGTACCGGGGGGGGTTAATATTTTATCTTCGAGAGGAAAATGTAGTTAATGTGTTTGGAACCATGCCATGCTTGGCAAACTTGGCGAATGGTGAGTGGTGGAATGAGGCCCTAATAAAGGCAACCAGTGACCTCCAGAAGGAGTGTGATAGGGCCAAATGTGCACCTCCATGGTGCCTACAATGTCTTTTTCTTTTTTGTTGATTTTGAATGCAACTGCAGGGCAGGGCCTCATTAAGGGGGGTGGTAAGGGGGGCCTCCCTTAGTGGTACCCTGCGTCGAAGGCTCCATCTATTATAAGTGGGGAGCTCAGAGCTGTACTTTCCTCTTTCCTGAAAACCGGGTCCAGCGTCCCAACTACAATGTCACAATGTCACTGTATGACCTGATAGAAGTGTGTGTGGCATGAACGACCGTACAAAGGAAAAAGGGGAAGTTTGAAAGCGGGGAAGGCTCGAATCAAGTTGTGTTTGTGTGTTTGTGTTTGTGTGTTTGTGTTTGTATTTGTGTTTGTGTTTGTGTGTTTGTGTTAAACCACTAGTACCTTTGTCGGTTCGAAAATAGCGGGCCTCCGACCTTTCAGGAGGCCGAAACGAAACGACGGCCACCGATCAGATTTATCAACGGCAGCCGTTGTCGGGCCCGGCCTCCTGAAAGTTCGGAGGTAGACCAAAACTTGTCGATGCCGGACGCCAAAGGTACTAGTGGTTAAAAAAAAAAGAAAAGAAAAGGTAAAAAGTTGTGATCCAAGTGCAAGTGCTGCACTCTCTAGAAAAACCCCTGTTCGAGTAGTTCATGGAAATTCTTGGGCGGCGAAGTTGAGCCCACAATTGTCCAGACAAAATTTGTGATGTTGTTTCCAAAAGGTGATGATGGTTGCTCAATTTTTTAAGGTCCTCTTAAGATGGTTGGCTATGAGGACTCACACCGAAGGATACAAAAGAGAGAAAGAGAACGACTATGCTTGTTCCATGCTGGAGGACTGTTCCGTAGTCCCCCCCCCCCCGCCTCCCATAGGTTTTGTTGCATGACTGTGGTGAAGAGAGGTAGAAAGCTATGCTTGCAGGGGTCCCCTGTATACCCTTAGGAGTAGTGGTAGGTTGGTAGTGATAGATAAAAAAGATATGTTTCATGATGACATGGCAGAACGCCAGTTAAAAATATGTGAGGTGAGAGAGAAAAATATATGGCTGTTCCTCGATGAGGAGAAAGCAGCTTAAAAAAAGAAAAGAAAAGAAAAAAAAAAGGAGATCCACTATTAAAAGGGGAAAAAAAAAGAGATCCGGTGTCTCAAGCGGATTAAAAACCATGTGGTAGAGAATACAAGTGCCACTAATTCTTTGAAATGATGATAGTGATCATGACACCACCTCACAGTGTACCAATTTACAGTTTTACTTTATTTCCGCGGATTTGGCGATGAATATCAAGATGACTCTCAGCCAAACATTGTTTGCACTGCAATGCTGCTCACACGTCTCTCTCTTCCAGACCTTTTGGATTTTGTTTTTAACCTTGCACATACGCTGCATACAAGGCTGCGCACAAGGCCACGGGGCTGCATACGTTACACAAAGCCCACTTACGTGCATGCCATGCAGCACAGGCCAGCTCACAAACCAGGCAGCCAGCTTCAGTGGGAGTCAGGGAGGAATGAGTGGGAGTCCTACTTTCTGATGCATGTGGGGATAAATATGTAAACTTTTGGGGCGATCGGGGGCAAGAGACTACATTTCGGCATTTACTAAGGGCGGGTTGTAGAATCTCCCCTCTTTTCCCTTCGAGTTAAAATCATAAAATGACAATATTATGTACCTCGTGTGAACCTGAACTTGTTCCTGGTTCCTGTTCATGCTTTTGATGCTTGGATGGTGGTGGGTGACAGGTGGCGTGTCACAGGGCCACAGGAATACACGGGAGTCATCGGCAGGCACCTCGTGACCCTAAAACAGGTACTGGCGTAGTCCCTAAAACAGGTAGAAGAAAGTCCTTTGGACATCCGTTAAAATTGGAACGATACGGAGAATGAAGATTAGCATAGCCCCTGTGCAAGGATGACACACTTTAATAGAGGAATGGTCTGAAATGGTCCTTTTTTTGGGGGGTGAGGGTGGGGNGAGAATGAAGATTAGCATAGCCCCTGTGCAAGGATGACACACTTTAATAGAGGAATGGTCTGAAATGGTCCTTTTTTTGGGGGGTGAGGGTGGGGGGTGGGGGAGGAACCAGGTACTGGCATCAACATGAATTCTATACATTCCCTTCTTTTTCCCTTCTTTTTTTTTTTGAGGGGGAGGAGCGGGGGAGGGAGGGAGGGCGGCGAGGGAGCTTAGCAGCCCATAAATTGGAACGATACAGAGAATGAAGATTAGCATAGCCCCTGTGCAAGGA
>BFEA01000109.1:2237740-2254022 GCA_003427395.1 Chara braunii | reverse complement strand
TTTTTTTTTTTTTTTTTTTGCTATTGGCTCCATTCTATTGGTGGGGAGCTGCACCTGCTGGAAATCGGGTCCAGCGTCCCTCACACATAGTTTAGCTGGAACATAATACAAAGTACTGCTGTGTACCTATCATATTTGGAACACACATGGATTCCGAATTGGATTGGGGGTCCAAGGGTGGTGCTGTTGCCTGATAAGCCAGTAATGCTCCTAACATCGCATGGGAAGTTTATAGCCTAAGGCAAGCCATGGATTTGTGTCACAGGGTGGATCCGAAGCATTGGGGGGGAGATTGCTGCTGTGCTCAGGGATCTCTATGGATTTGCTTGGGGGGCATGTTGTCTGTGTGCGACTCCCACACACTCTCAGACTGCATGTTGGATGTGCACATCCGGTTGCGCGGCCTGGGTGCATTAGGCAGTGAAAAAATGTCCGTAATGCTTCTGCTGTATATAACATAAAGGGTGGTCTCAGGTGCCAAATAGGCTGCAGAGAGCCCTTAGTGGATAGAGGGAGGGTTTGCACTGTGGGTACGATTCCTGTGAGAGGACCCATAGTACCACCTGCCTAACCCGAAAGGGGCCTAGTAATATAGGAAAGTACTGACAATCTCGTCAGTAATCACAAAGGGGTATTTGCATCTGTACAAACACAGAATCTGATTTGGTCTAGTGGTATAAACAGTCAGCAGCTGGATGGGAAGAAGCCTACATCGATGGACTCAAAAGAGCACATCACATACTTGAGCAGTACGAATCTGCCGGTGCTCGCTCGGTCGGTCGGGTGAGCGAGGCTTACTTAGTGTTTGGATTCGCGTTGATATCTGCTTTTTTTCTGACCACACACTCTGCAGAGTGCTGTCAGAGGAAGGTTGGTATGATGGGGAGGTAACGGCGAGGTTGATTGTTCGAAATTTTCTTTCGCTTCAGCGTTGCCGATTGCAGTGCATGCGATTGGACTCGGAGAGTATTAACTGTGGGTGTAATCCTCATGGGCCAGCTTTGTTTGGAAGCAATCAGGTATCAAATCAGGGTGTTTTTTCACCACCAAGTTCGGTAAGGATTGGTGTGATTCCACTACGCCTAAGATACCAGGATATCAACAGATGGCCTCTTATTCTTTTTTCTTCTTCTTTTGATTCTGCTGAAAAGGTTAACGACGAGGCAAGGTAAGAACGAGTATGAAAACTAGCACGGAATTCATTGTCATTCGATTTGATTGGGCTAGTGCTTCTGCTGTCTTATGAGGGGTTTCAGGATCTCTTATATTATCGGTATAAGGATAGCACAGAGTAACTTCATAGTAACTTCATAGTAACTTCATAGTAGCTTCATATTAACTTCATAGTAACTTCATATTAACTTCATATCTGCCTTAGCAGGGTGTTTGTCAATGCCTAGTATTTTCGTAGCGGTATGTGTTGCGGTGGTATATCATAATGAAGAGGTCATTACACAGGTCTCTCTCTACACATCTGACAATAACTGTAGTTGAGTGCGAACATCAAGCTGTCGAATGATTGGATAGATGGATGGATGGATGGATGGATGGATGGATGGATGGGTTTGTGCTTGCTATTCGTCTTTCCTATGGTGCAAGAGAGAGTTCAGCAGATGCGTGTGCGGAAACTTCCCGTCCAATCACACAGATGCGCGGAGCCTTTCGTTCTTTGTTTCTATTTTTTTTTGTTAAGCCATCCATTCTTTATATCCTATCTTGTATGAGGTTGGATTGGGGATGAGTTTTGGAATTTTTTTGGCTGGCAACGAACTCACATGAGCACATGCATGTGGACACCTCCTCGCCGGAGTCGCCGCCGCCTCATCTTCCTGTCCTCGTTCTTCAATTTGTGCTTCTGTTTAACGAGAACTCTTTTTTTTCTTTTTTTCCATCGGTGTTCAGAAGGAGCGAGATTGCTGCTTGTTTTGAATATGTGTTAAAAACTGCCCACGTTTCTGGAAATGGAAAAAAAAAAAAAAAAAAAAAAAGTGAAAAAGAAAACCATCTTTATACTCTTTCAGTTGAGCTTTTTTTTGAAAAAAATGCTCTTTCCAATTTCTTCCTGCAGGGATTTGCTCCCAAAGCATTTGCAAAGCGGTTCATCTCAGGGTGGCAGAGCGAAGAAGAAATCAAGTGGAAGTCGGTGAAGCATTTTTATTTTAATTTTTCTAGCCAGTCTAGCCAGGCTAGAAGTATTTCACAGCATTAATTCACAAGAGTAATTAATCCTGTCAATTAATGACAATTTCTGCAGTTTAAGGCTTTAGCTTTTAAGCAACATTTGATGTCTGAATTTTTTCCGAGGTTTTGAGCAAAGTCCTATAGCGATTATAGCGTTCAATAAACAGCCTTTTAAAGTTTTTTCTTTTGCCCGAGTGGATGAGGCTGAAGGGCGATGCTGGAGTATCCGATAGGCTAGGCTACTTCGTTATTCTCTTTCCGCATTGCCTCCTCCACGAGAAAGCCTCAAATAATGTGCTAATCTCTTCTACATAAACTGTGTTCGCTTTTGCTTTTGCTTTTTTTTTTTTTTTTTTTTTTTTTTTTTTTTTTTTTTTTTTTTTTTTTTTTTTTTTTTTTTTTTTTTTTTTGTGTGTGTGTGTGTGTGTGTGTCTGGTGGTGGTGGTTGTGGATGGGGGCGCGGAATTTCGAGTTTTGAATTTTTCCTTGTTTGGAAGTTTTAGAGTGTTTAGACTCTTTCTCTTATACTGCAGCGGCCATGATGGTTTGTTATGAGCACGTGAGGAAGTTTCGAGTTTTACTATTCTGGAATTTATTTCCTTAATTCTCAGCACCAGAGCGACTTCGATTTATTCAAGTTTTCAACAATAGCATCCTGACTCCTGAGTGTCTCAGTTTGTCTTTCAGACTTTTTCAGAGTTTTCTCCTTTCCTTCCTTTTTTTCTCTTTTTTGTATTTTGCAATTTTATAATTTTATAATTTTTTTTGTGTCCATTGCAACCTCACTTTTATTGTTTCGCCATGGGAACCGCTATCTTTACAAGTGTTGTATGAACTTGTATCCAAAAACTTGCGAGTAGTTGCTAAGGTTGCTGAAATGTCAAGTAGAAATCAATGCTGTCGAAATTTCTTGTAGATTTTAATTGTTTACACTGTTGAAAATTCTAGTAGAAATCAAATGTACACTGTTAAAAAAATTCTAGTAGAAATCAACTGTACACAGTGTGCTGCGGGACATCTGTTAAAATTGGAATGATACAGAGAAGATTTGCATGGCCCCTGTGCAAGGATGACACGCATAAGTCGAGAAATGGTCCAAATTAGTTACTAAAAATAGTAAAAAAAATACTAAAAATAAAATGAAATAAATCAGATGTACACTCTGTTGAATTTTTTTATTTTTATTTTTATTTTTTTTATTTTTTTAAAGTCCAGGGTGTTGTAGAGGCCAGTTACTAGGCTCACATTGATCGCCGGAAGCTGCCAGCCATGGTTGCCCTGAAGAGACTAGGCTACCTCCCATCCCATCCTCGCGTCAATACTCGTAGTGCACCCCCTATTCCTACTATCCTATAGCCCAACCTCCATAGCTGGATGGACTTGGACTACAGTGAGGCGCAGGGGTGGTCTTCGGGTGTACAGAGGGAAGACGTGGGTGTAAGTTGAGGGAGAGAGAGAAGGATGATGATGATGATGATGTGAGGGCACATACCTGGTATTGGCGATGGTCTGCATTGGGCAACATCTTCAAGTACTTCGGGGGCTGCTGACGTCAACAGTTGCATTGTCAATTAGTAGACAGATAGTAGATGTGTAGGAAGTAGGCTGGGTGCCGAGCGCCAAGTAGGGAGAAGGTCCTGGACTCTTGTGTTGGTGGTGGCGAGAGCAAGCTCTCATTGACATTGGTTTTCAGTGTGACGATTCTCCATTGGTGTCATATTGGTGAATTGCTGCTTTCTGGACACTGTGATACTTTCTGGCTCTCAATGTGATTGTGCATTCTGGATATTGTCGTCTCACTATTGCTCATTTTCCTTGCACAGGAGAAAGGCAAAAGAAAAAAAAAGAAACAGAGACCTCCCACCGGAAATCACGGCAGAGTGCTTCCCACCCATCAAGTCACAAAAGATCCGATGGTGGTGGTTGCAACAACAGTGAACAAAGTAACCACCACATTTTCTGGAATAAACTTGACTTCTGTCAGCAGTGATCCTGACACCCTCCATATACTCCGTGATTGAAGGAGGGCTCCACCAAATGAGATAATTGCACAACAGCAAGTAAAATACTGAAAATCTTCTATCCAGTAAGCCTAAGGCCAACCCCACCCTCTTTAGGGGTTGGCCACACCCCCAACCGATTGAGAAGATTCTGGCGGGAAGCTTTCTTTGCACGGGCATGCCCAGTGTTAAGGAGAGGAGGAGGGGAACGAAGATCTCCTTACTTTTTCGAGTAATACATGTAAAATACTGACCGTGGGATCACGAGTACTGCATGACAGGATTTGGGTCACTCAACTGCCCCACAAACTCGTTTCTATCCTAGCCCATTGCTAGTGGGACCTCGCCCCTGGAGTTTATTTACTTTTTTTTTCCCTTCTTTTTGGAGTTGTTTGCATGAACGTCAAGCAATGCAAGAGAATGGCTTCCTGTTGGCTGTGTTCTATACCTCTACAAGACTAGCCCAATTGACATAATTGTTTGTGAATTTTAATGTCTAAAATTTTGTAAGGATACTAAGGAAGCAGTTCCTTAACTTTCGTGGTTATTATCGCATTTAGATTGGAAAAAAAACAAACAAACCAGCGGCCAATGTTTGGTGTGGTGATAAGATCAGCCCCGCCCAGCAGCATCCCCCAGTTACTCCATCTATTGGAGGGGAGCAGCACCTGCTGTAAAATGGGTCCAGCGTTCCTTTAACAACGATTATTGCGTTCAATGATATAACTTTTTCCTCCTACTAGAGCGTGCAGTTGATTTCTACTAGAAATTTCAACAGTGTCCAGTTGATGTAGCTCAGTGGTTACAGCACTGGTTGGAAACGCGCATTGTGGTATAAGGTTGCAGGTTCAAAACTCCGCAGCCTTGCCCACGGACACCGGCAGGGCGTTAGAATGACACACGGCTGGAAACACACCCCCTGGGCTGACGCATGGTACTATTACAGACACTGCCTGCGCACCACCCAGGGGGTTAGTCCATGGGTGTTGTATGCTGGTCTAGACTTCAAGTTGGTTGCTTGCTGTTGTTGGCTTTGGTCGCTCTGATGATCTCCACCAGCCTAGATATTTCACACATTATATCCACTTCCTACGGTAGTGCATGTGGTAGAACCCTCCAGTCTCATACTGTAGGTCACAGGTTCGAGTCCGGTTCCAGACTTTGGGGGGGTCCTGTCCAGATAGGGCTGTCTCTACCACATATTACACACACACACACACACACACACACACACACATGAGAGACACTACCCAGATACTGACTACAGGTACAACCACCATAGGCACATCGGAGGGACAAGGCTGGGGCTAGTGGAAGGACGGATGATGGCCCTGTAGTCTGTCCCTTCCGATCCCTATAGGAAGTACCTAGCCGATGACCGCAATCTGCTGATAGGTGGGAGAGAGTCTACTACTGAGGATAGATCAAGTAGGCATGGGGCCCTTTGGGGGGGGAGGAGCCCCAGCTGATGACCAGTGTCTGGAGGAGGGCTGTCTATTCGTTGGCAACAGATTAAGGGCGCATAGGGTCGGCCCTCCGCTGCGTCGAGGCAAGGTACTTCTAGGGGCCTATACATACTACCTACACATGGCTCACACAGGCACTGGTAGGAGCACCTCTCACTGGTATTCACTTCGCAGGTGCTCCATGTTGGGGAACAGCGTCTTTTACGGGTCCACACACATTACAAACATACACATAGCCTACGGGCACATACCTACAATACCAAACACACACACATACATAATCATACCGAACACACACACATACATAACCATAAGGCTGGGAGGAGGTCATGATCAACTAATAATAGGCGTCTCGATGATAAGAGAGGGCGTGAATTACTAGTCGGTCTACTTAGGGCCTAATAGGTGCTTGCTTGAGCCTGGCGTCCGAAGTTCCCGTACGACGAGGCTCGTTCGACTACGCTTCCACCAGGGCTGGCCTCAGCAGCGCCCTGCTTCACCACACGACCGCACGTGCACAGCACCTTGCTCCAGCGCTAGCAGCCAGCACGCGAGCGATTGCTCCAGCAGCGCTGCCACCAGCCAGCAAGTGCCTGAATGCCCCCCCCCCAGGCAGCTAGCTCTTTCCTATATGGAAAGAGCCTGCCTGCTCCCGGCGGCCTGACTGCCCTGGGCCTCTGCCCAGAAGCTTCTGGTAGGCCCCAGGATGTTGTCCCTCTGTCTCAACTTCTGGGTCTCGTTCAGTTGGGCCTCCCAACTGTCTGTGTATGAGGCTGCGAAACTTGTCCAGGGCTTGCATTTCCCGTGGAGGCCTGGAAGGCCGTGGAATATCTTTGCTGCTCGGCCTGTGTTTTCCTCAACCAACTGGTGTGTCGAAACTGCCTGGACCCCAAATACGAAATTGACAGAAATGGGCCTCTTGAAATTTATTAGGCCCGCCTTCACTTTAGGGCGGGCACATCTGTAACAGGGGCCCCCTTAGGCCTGCCGAGGACTCAGATCCTCGCATTCCCTCCTGCTTTACTTCGACAGTCCTCTGAGAAGTCTTCTAATCTGCAGGCATCTTCCCCTTGAGTTCTCTTTCATAGCCTGCAATAACTTGAGGTGTTGTTCGCAGGAGTTCTTCTCTGGTCAAACCACCGATCTTCGTTGGGATCCAGATGATGTCTGAATCTGACACGATATTCTATTCTCGGCTTGGGAGGGCGGCCTCTGCCCGGCGGTTTAGGCAGTGGCATCATTCGATGCTCCACGATTCCGTCGATGTCCACTTCACCATCCATGGTTGGGGGTAGCATTGATCGCTTGGAGGGAAACTATGCAGTCTCTGCGAAAGGTGCCAGCTTTGAGGCGTGAAAAACTGGGTGTGTGCGTAGGTGAGGTGGGATGTGAATCACATAGAAAGGTGCGTCTATCTGATCCCCCACTATGTCTAGGACCTCCCATGGGCCAAAGTACTATGGCATTAGCTTTCTAGATATTCCCAATTCCTGTCCCAACTCAGATGACTTAACCCAGACTCGTTCCCCTACCTGAAATTGAGATAGTCGTTTGTGCTTATTCCCAGATGCCACCATGGCATCTTGTGCTTTTCTACTGTGCTCTACAGCCTGTTGCAGCATCTGTTCATACTTGACAATAAACTTTATGCTGCCAGGTGCTGCAGATGGTTGACTCTCAGGTAACAAAAAATCTAAGGCGGTTTTAGGCTTCCAACCGAGGGGCAGTTGATTGGGAGTCATGCGAGTAGTGTTGTGTACAGCGTTATTGTACAGGCTGGCGACGAGAGGTAATTTCTCGTCCCAGTCATCCTCACTTGGCTTGATGTAATGCCTTAGTAGGTGCTGCACTACTCTGTTCATCTGCCCCGCCTGTCCGTTTGACTCATGGCGATTACCTGGCTTCATCAGCAGTCTGGTACCCATCTGTTGGGCTTTGTTTTGCCACAGTTCTCTTGTGAAGCGAACATCCCTATCGCTGATGATGGACTTAGGTAAACCAAAGTCCCATACCCAGTTATCCATAAACAACTTGATGACGTAGTCGGTTTTAGCGGTCTCTGGCATAGCTATTAGTCTTGCATACTTGGAGAAGCGGTCTACTATAACAAAGATGTGTCTCTTTCCACTCCTGCTGGTCACAAGAGTATCCATGAAGTCCATGGACATACTTTGACTAAGACCTTCAAGAATCGGCAAGGACTTGATAAGCCCAAGTGGAGCCTGAGTCCTAGGTTTGTCCCGTTGGTAAACCTGGCAGGTTTCCACGTACTTCTACGCATCTTGCATCATAGATGGCCACCAGAATCTCCGCACTAGGTTAGCTGATGTCTTTTTGTAACCAAAATGACCAGTTGCATCGTGACATTCCCCTAAAAATAAACTACGCAAAGACTCTTTATCTGGAACACACGGTCTGTTATTCCCAACCTTTTCAAGAAACAACAAGTCATTGACCAACACAAACTCATCAGAGGTCGCTTTATCCTTAGCCTCCAGTTTGCGAATGATCTCAGACATAACTGTATCTTCCTGATAGGCTTCCACCAAAGATCGAGTTACCTCTTCTGATATGCCAAACTCAGTTACTAACGCGCCCAGATAGTATGCCCTACGCGATAGTGCATCGGCCACTTTGTTATACTCTCCCTTGATTGGATCAAGTTGATAGTCATACATGTCTATCACTTGTATCCACCGTTTCAAGGCATCTGAGAGTACAGGCTGTGTCTTGATCCAACGCAAGGTCTCATGGTCAGATCTTACATAGACGAATCCGCCAAGGAGATAGTGTCTCCAATGGGCCAGAGTTCGGTACAGGGCATAGAGCTCGCGCTCGTAAGTGGATCTGGCCAATTTCTAAGATGACATTTTTTTACTTAATACTTGATCGGTCTTAACTTCTTCCCCTCCTTTTGCGCAAGGACCACGCTTATGCCATATTGGTTGGCGTATGTGGTCACGACAAAGGGCTCCTCAGGATCCAGAAGTTCTTAGTGCGTCAGCTCATACTTCAATGTCTTGAAGGCTGCTTCACACTCTTCAGTCCACTCCCAAAGGGTGTCAAGTCGAGTTAGATCTGTTAATGGGGAAGCTATAGTACTATAGTTTTTAACAAACGGACGATAGTAGCCCATCATCCCCAAAAACGATCGGACCTCTGTAACAGTCTAAGGTCTGGGCCAGTCTCGTATGCTGCCCACTTTGGCATCGTCCGGCCTCAACCCATCCGCAGAAATTTCATGATCCAAGTACAAGATTTTGGTGCGACCAAACTCGCATTTCTGCAAGTTTACCTTGTACTGGTGCTGTCTTAGGAGACCTAGCACTATTTTCAAGTGTTCAGTGTGCTCCTCTACAACTAAAGATAAGGATATCGTTGAGGTACACGACGATAAACTTGTCTAAGTAATCATGAAAAATCCTATTCATTGCGTGCTGGAATGTTCCAGGGGCATTGCATAGGCCAAAGGGCATCACCACAAAACCGTACAAACCGTACCTGGTCTGAAAGGCGGTTTTGTGTTGGTCCTTAGGTCTAATAGCAATTTGATGGTATTCGGACTTCAGATCTATCTTTGTGAAGTACCGGCATCCCTGCACTTTATCCAGTAGGTCGTCGATGCGGGGTAGGGGCTCTGCGTTCTTTACGGTGATGGCATTGAGGCCCCTATAGTCAATGCACATCCTTAGTGTACCTCCCTTCTTACGAACAAATAAGATTGGCGGACCGTAAGGGGAGGTAGTAGGCCGAATCCATCCCTTCTCTGCGAGCTCTTTGAGCTGGCGGCGGAGCTCATACAACTTCGCAGGAGACATCCTATAGATTCGTCCTCTAGGTACCTTACTACCGGGGACAACCTCTATTGCATGGACCACCTCCCTTTCCACCACACCACTGGGTTCCTCAAAAAGGTCTGGATATTGAGCAACGACTGCTTCTATCTCTGGGGTTGATTTTACGGTCTCCCCTTTCTCAGAGACAAAGACTAGATACATGCCTTCCTCATCATTGTGCTTATAGTCGTTATAGGAAGATGCACACATGCACCCGTAGTTTTCCACTAGACCGCTAGCTTTGAGCTTCTGCAGTCTAACGATTCTACGGTTGGGCAATTTGTGGATCAATACCTTTCTATCCCAATCGAACTGAGGTTGAGCGACCTCAAGGTAGTACATGCCTAGCAGCATGTCAAATGGCAGTTCGTCGCTGACAAGGAATGAGATTTTATGTCTCACGTCCCCTTCTCCATAGGAGAAGGTGCAGACTACGTCCTTGACATAGTCCTGGACAACCATGTGGTGCTTGTTGGCTAGCGTTGATGCTATAGATCTGCTAAGCCGTTGCACTTGGTCCCCTAAGTGCAGCCTATCCACATAAGCACGACTGATGAAGTTTCGTGTAGAGCCGATGTCTGCGAAGGCACCCACTTTGTGCCCACCTACATCAATCTCTACCACAAACTGCTCACCCCTAGGACCTTTACTAATCATCGCCCAAGAGCCTTTGGGTCCTTCCCTGACCACTCAATCTGTAGCTCTTCTAGGGACTCAGACACATCTCTCGAACAGAGCATCGGTGGGTCTGAATGTGTCTGCAGGGCGATGGATGGGTCATTAGCCTTGGCCAACGCCTGAAGTGGGGAAGACAACGTTACCACTTCGGCACAAGTAAGAGCGGCTAACACTCCTACTGCCCGAGGTGTTTCCCTGCGAAGTGCTCGCAGAAGCACTGCCAGTGTTCGAAGATAAGCCCACCACTGTTGGAGAGGCTACCTTCGTAGTGACCTTCTTGCCTCGACAAATCCTGGATGTGTGGCCATAGTTGCCACAGTTCATACAAGTGCCCCTAGCAACTTGATCTCTCCACACCTCGTAATCTAAACCAAGTTTTACCCATGCGGGTGTTTTTTGATCACCCTGACCCTTGGACCGGCCTACCTTCTGCTTCCCGGTCCCCCTAGCTTTCCCTTTGATGGGAGCCACGACTCCCCCATTCGAAGTCTCACTGGCCCCATCCTGCTCTGTCTCTTCCCCATAGTCTGGGAAGTCGTCAATCTCAGTCGCCCGACCATCATGGTCGACGAACATGAGTTGACCTTTCTTCTTCCAGCTTTGGAGGCTTTCTTGTTGAACGTAGCGAAGCTATGGACATCGATGTTGGCCTCGTCCACCAGTTTATTTTTGACATTTGTAGGTAGACATCTCAAATAATCTGTGAGGAACACCTGCGGGTCATAGCGCACACCAGATACTACGATCAGATGTTCTACGACGTCTGTGACCTCGCGTACATTCCTGTACCTTTTGGAACAGAGACTGTTGATAGCGTCGGTGGCCTTCTGAGCCCCTTGAGGGTCGTGCCACCTGTTGTACACAGTCCGTACGAAGTCTTCCAATGTCTGATCCTGAGCCCAGGCATCGAAGTTATGACCATAGCCTTGCTGCCGCACTAACCCGTTTAACCATCATGTTGTCGATCCCTCTAAAAAGGAGGCAGCGACTATAACTCCCTACTCTGGCCTTGTGAGTTTGTGCCTCACCTAGGTAGGCACAATCCTCACCCAGGTATCCAGGTCCTCATCCTTCTTGTTGTCTCCAGAGGAGGGCTTAGGATTTAGCAAAGGAGTTTTGGCATCCACTGCATGGGTTGGATCTGCACAGGCGATTGCTGCAGTGGCTGCATAGCCACTGAGACAGGTTGTTGTGTGCTAACATGAGCCTAACTTGACAATGGCACTGTAGCTGCCACCGTCATTAATGGTACAGAAGAAGCTCTAAGGACCGGGCCACTAGTTGCTACTAAACCACCTCGAGAGGGCATGCCAAACATAGGAGAGAAAGAGGGCCCTACCGCTGATGACGTCACGAAGGGACCCGCAACCGAAGGGGGAGCTACGGCGTACCGAGGTTGCCTCATCGTTGGACTAGGATCCTGTAGTGCAGCCAGAATTTGCCTCTGGCATGCCACTTGTTCAGCCAGCACTTCCTGTTAGACAACCTGCGTTTCTGCCACGCATAGAAGCGAGCTACGCAGCGCTTGCATAGCAAGATCAAGTGTCGACTCGTCTAATTCTTGTAATTTACTTAGCTCCTATCTCCTACTCCCTAGTCTAGCTTTTGTCAATATAGCTTTTTGTCTTTTCTCTGCTGCCTCTCTCAACTGCTGCTGTAACTGATCGTGAAGAGCTTCTGCTTGGAGGATCTCATAATCCTCCGATGTGAGTTGAGTCTGTTGGCCGACTTGCAAACCAACAGTCTGACTAACGGAAACCTGAGAAACAGTCTGACTGCCCCCTGAGGAAGTGGCCTGGGATGAGGCCTGTGACATGCTGGAGGTGGTAGCCATCGTGGCCTCTCAACTGGCTGATGCTGACCTAACCCTCCTTAATGTCGCCCTCTCCCTAGTTTCCCTTCGCAACCTCCTTTCCTCTCCTGGAGCTAACATTGGAAAGTGACCGGTAAACTGAGAGCAGTTCTACGTGTAACTCTTAAGGGTTCCACTAATCGTTCCTCCTCTTCACTACTGCTTGCATCATTCATGAGCTACAATGTGTGTGGTCTAAACTAGAATCCACATTGAATCCTACCTCAGCATGACACCCAACCGAGTATGATATACAACTATTTTCGGTCCGCCTAGAGAGAAACAGTCAAGTGGTCAATAACAACTAATGTCAGATCCTACAGGTAACACTGGTTCTATTTTTAGATTACTCTAATACAGAATGCAATGCAGCAAGGAAAGTACTATCCTATCTGCAGTTGTCTGTTAGTTGTCCACAAGTCAGTACTACTAAATAATCAAAAATAAAACAGTTTACTTGTGGAGATGTATGCTGGATGGCAGTTTATCTAATTAGTACAACACCGAACGCCGAACAGTTACCGGAATCCCCCCACTCCCTGTATTCTTCTTGAGTGGTCACTTTGTGTCAACGCCCTGAGCATCTGGTTGAGCGGCGTGTCTGAAGGTGTGCAATCCGGCCCACCCTTGTGCCCCAAGTCTATGCCGAACCTGCCAGCCCCTGCATGTTGTTTACCTTCGCATGCAACGAGCCTTACTTCCGGTTTGATTCGGCTGATCAAGAGGCAGTTTAAGGACAGACCCCAAGGTCCTAAGGAATTATTGAACATTGCAGACAGGACGACGATCATAGTCAGGGTTCAACACCGGAACCTGCCAAAAATATTTAGAGACGGTCCGGTAAGCGTCTGTTCAAAGGACTGGCATGCCCTGCATGACCTCTATTGCGCAGCAGCAGAACCAAGGACTTGCGGCAAAGCATGCGTGTACTAGTCCCAACCGGTTGGCATGGTGACCGTGACCCGAGTGCTTCGTCCAGGGCCCTTCAGAGGCTTCGCCCGTCTCCCACCAGCTTGCTGCCCAGGAAGAATGTCGACTCTCAAGGTTGAGCGCTCGCGACACCTCACATTGAGAGGACTCTCAAGATAGAACTCACTTCCTCACGGTAAGAAGTAATGAAGAGGGTAGATAAGGAAGAGAGCAACGTACCTCATAATGCTGCCCCCAACCACAGATTTATCACCGGCAACCTGATGACCGGTCTCTGCCTCAGCACAACAAACAGCAGAATGTGGTTCCACCTCGGCTTAAATGCCGCATCAGCGAGCTCTCATCATCCAGTTTACACCCCTAATGTCACCACATAGCTTTCTGGCGCGCCCACACGACCCTCGACCGCCAATCGTTCAACACCCAAGCCTTATTACTGGCTCACACCTCATGCGAAGCACCAAACAACTATTGCGAAGAACCAGTGAAGCGCGATTCGAACCAGCTCCGATACCAAATTGCAAGGAAAATGAGCAATAGCGAGATGACAATATCCAGAATGCACAATCGCATTCAGAGCCAGAAAGTATCACGATGTCCAGAAAGCCGCAATGCACCAATATGACACCAATGGAGAATCGTCACACTGAAAACCAATGTCAATGAGAGCTTGCTCTCGCCACCACCAACACAAGAGTCCAGGACGTTCTCCCTACTTGGCGCTCGACGCCCAGCCTACTTCCGACACATCTACTATTTGTCTACTAATTGACAATGCAACTGTTGACGTCAGCAGCCCCCAAAGTACTTGAAGATGTCGCCCAATGCAGACCATCGCCAATACACCATCATCCTTTTCTCACTCCCTCGACTTACATCCACGTCTTCCCTCTGTACACCCGAAGACCACCCCTGCGCCTCACTGTAGTCCAAGCCCATCCAGCTATGGAGGTTGGGCTATGGCGCTGCCCTCAGCGCCCTGCTTCACCATACGACCACACGTGGGCAGCACCTTGCTCCAGCGCTAGCAGCCAGCACGCGAGCGATTGCTCCAACAGCACTGCCGCCAGCCAGCAAGTGCCTGAATGCCCCTCCCCAAGGCAGCGAGCTCTTTCCTATATGGAAAGAGCCTGCCTACTCCCGGCGGCCTGACTGTCTGGGCCTCTGGCCAGAAGCTTCCGGTAGGCCCTAGGATGGTGTGCCTCTGCCGCAGCTTCTGGGCTTCGTTCGGTTGGGCCTCCCAACTGTCTGTGTATGAGGCTGCGAAACTTGTCTAGGGCCTGCATTTCCCGGAGAGGCCTGGAAGGCCGTGGAATATCTTTGCTGCTCGGCTTATGTTTTCCTCAACCAACTGGCGCGTCAAAACTGCCTGGACCCCAAATACGAAATTGACAGAAATGGGCCTCTTGAAATTTGTTAGGCCCGCCTTCACTTAGGGCGGGAAAATCTGTAATAGGGCCCCCCTTAGGCCTGCCAAGGACTCAGATCCTCGCACCTGATTTTTCAGCCCAGAAATTTGTAATGAACCTGTCAGCCCGCTGCCACTCGATGTCACACTGGATCGGCCACACTCCTATCCGACTGCTAATGGAACCTTACCCCAGATTTGCAAACCACCTTATCGGCAGTCTTTGCTCAAAGTCTTATGTGTTAGAAAACCTAAAAGCAAGAAAGTTAAATAAAATCAATTACCATAAAGTCCAGGTTAATCGCCACTATGCCGGGACCTTGACTGACATCCCACCACCAGTATACAAGGAGGCCACGGTTACGATCAGTAGCCTGCGGCCGAATCAGCTCCTCATTTGTCGCACTAGTGATGCCTGTGATATGGCTCAATGACAAGCGTAGCATTTTCTGTACTTGCTGCCAAATTAGGTGCTTGCAAAAATTGGGGTTCATTTACGGAGGCTCAGACATGGTGGGGGCTAAAAGAGAGACAGGTGGGGGCTAAGGGAGGGGGGGAGAGTGGAGGGGGGGGGGGGGGAGTAGAATCTGTTGTGCAGAGCAACGCTCTGGTTGAATTTTGGATTATTTTGTCATCCTAACATCAAGAGAAGCGGTTAACAGACCCCTAAATTTTCAGGAGGGTTTTTTCAGGCTTATTATAACAAATGTCCCACACCTGTTAAGCCAGACTTGTCACCAGTCCATAGAGTGGACACCAAATAAACTAACAGCAAAAACAAAAAAGAAAAGAAAATGGATCAAAGGGACCTAACACCCCAAGGCAAACTGTGCTTCAATGCAAAATTCTCTCTTTTTAGTTTTTCATAGGTCTGAGCTTTCTAGGGGCGGCGAGGGGCGCAGCGCTTCTGGGAACGCTGCGCCCCGCCGGGTTGGCACTCTCACACGGGCAGTCTGTGCAAACACGCGAGCGCGAAGTGGCAGCTGGGTATGATGTGGACAGTTTTTTTGGCGTGACAACGCCTTGGTGATGGGGTAGTGATGAGGTAGAGATCGGACAGCGGGAGGGCAGGAGGATGGAGTGTGACTCGGTGTTGCCTGCCTTTTGAAAGCACTTCGATGCCATCTCCAGTTTTGCGCTTCATCCAGTGGTGTTACAGGTTAGCACGTTGGGTGAAGGGGAACTTGATTCGAGAGGAGGTGGGTCTCCTTGAGAAGTTCAGCCTTCTTATGGCTTTTGCTCCTTGGTCTACGTAGTGTTGTGGTAGGCGGTTGGTATGACGCGAACGGAAAGGAGGAGTGTGTGCTTACGTGGAGCGGGAGGAGGATTGGAGGCAATATCGAGTGCGTTGATTTCGGCTTTTGTATACATCTCTATCATCTGGGGCACTCTCGCTGATCACCACCAGCACCAGCATCGGTGTCATCATCATTAGGGTGTTGCTCGTCACCATCATCATCAACAGGGCGTGATTTGACGGCATCATCACGGTAATGGTTTGTCATCATCATCAGGGGGCTGCTCGTCATTACCATCATCGACATCAGGGTACTGCTCGTCATCATCATCGAGGCATATGTCTTCACTCCTGTTCGGCACTAATATCATCACTATTATCAAGAAGCGGTGCATCAGGGGCACTGCTCGTCACTCGTTGTTGTATCTCCATCGTCAAATATCTCTCCATCATACGGCACGGTTGGCAAAGCTTGACGTCATTATAGGACGTTGCTCATCATCATCATCATCATCATCATCATCTTTAGGTTATCATCCAAGGTGATCGTCATTACACCATCATCATCTTGTAGTCGTCATAGGGCGTTGTGCGTCATTATCTTCATCATCATCATCATCATCATCATCATCATCATCATCATCATCATCATCATTACTGAAATCACCATCAACATCCTCATTATTATGATCAT
>BFEA01000109.1:2196810-2230168 GCA_003427395.1 Chara braunii | reverse complement strand
AAAAAAAAAAAAAAAAAAAAAAAAAAAAAAAAAAAAGGGGAGGGGTGGAGGGGAAAAGAATAAACTCATCTATTCATTCTTGTCGAAGTTTTGCCTTTCATGTATGTCATCTATCAAAAGAAAAACAATAAGTAATTGTTTAGGAACTTTTCAACGACTCAAGTTTATACCTCTCTTTCCTTCCTCTTTTCTAAGCCCTGTATGTCGACCATTTTCTGGTCGCCAGAAATCGATGACTAGCATAATCTAGTATGGATTGACATCCGAATTTGCTCTCATAAATGATTACTAAGGTTTTTTGATACATGAAGTCAAACATGCCCGCACATCTAGAACGAAGCATAGGTTGTTACCCAAACAATCACCCTATTCTCACGATGAGACTCTTTTTACAAAGGTTCTCAATCTGTCGCTTAACTTGTGTTACAAAAAAAAAAAAAAAAAAAAAACAAGCAAAACGATATCCCTCCCATCCCGCTACTTCATTTTCGTTGCATTTCTCCTACCTTGCTTTGTGGCAACATACGAACGCAGCTTCCCCTGCTTGGATCGGTATTCTGGCATTTGGATAGATCTGCAATATTTGCAGCTCTGCGCATATATATATATATATATTATATATATTTTATATATATATATATATATATGTATATATGTATCTATATATATAAGGGAAGGAGACTTGCCACATAAGAAAGGTTACCTCCTAGATTGCATGGCTCTCTTTCTGTCAACACTTTCAGTGGTGCTCTACAGAGCACCTCATTTCTCCTTCTGTATTCATTCCGACACATGGCAAGTTAACAATACAGTCATGTTTGCCCTCATCGCCCCTACCTTCTGACATCTAGTCAAAAAAAAAAAAAAAAAAAAAAAAAATCAGGCGGAACTAAACAACCACGACACGATTAGTCACTTGCAGTCACTGACCTCCCACATTTTGACTGATAATGCAACTCGTGCAATATGAAGGTCCTCACAGAATGTAAATGCAATGCGTTGATCGCATGCTCTTTTTCTGTTGTGCAATATACATACTTATATATTTTACATATATACATAAATATTTATTATTTATATTGCCTCCTGATGACAAAATGAAACTCCAACGAAACAAGTTTATCACAGCCCCTCGTTTTTTTGTCCTCTTCTCCCTCTCTACCCACAGCCCAACACACTGCTCCCCGCCCTCTCCCGGTACATAAAGTTGATTTAACCACGTTCACCCCAACATCTCTATTGCAAAAATCAATTTCCCTGTCTATTTTTCTTCTTCCAAAAAAAAAAAAAAAAAAAGGGACGCTGTTGATTGCAGTTTTGTTAAAAAAAAAAAAAAAAGGTAATCCCCTTTCCTTTAAAAAAAAAAAAGAAAAAAAAGGGGGGGCAGCTATGGTTCTGATAACTTCCTTACCTTCTCTGCAGAAATGTCGGTCAATACGGACGAATCCTTCTTTGCTGCTGTTTTCTCAAACATTTTTTTAGCCCCGTTCTGCTTACTCTACAATTTCATCACCTTCTACACCCTTAACCCCCTCCTTGCTAATAACTTTCCCCTTCGCGCCATCTCACTAATTATTTTCATTTTTCTTTTTACCTGCATAGCAATTCCTTTTCTACTCGTTGCACTCTTCTTTCCCGGGATTCTGCAACTTCTGGATACTCAATTAAAAAATAAAAATAAAAAGGGGGTGGGGTTCACACGCACTATGATAACTGTCTCTTATACACATCTAGATGTGTATAAGAGACAGCATCAATACGAGAAGCTGATTACTAGCTCAATAGTATAGATTTTGCCTACTTGCCTTATTCCCTTTGTGTCCCTCTGAACACCTTTGCATTCATCCCTTGAAACAAGACTGGATTCAAGCCCAATCAACACATTTAAAAAAAAAAAAAAAAAAAAAAAACTCAGGCAGAACAGTTCAACTTAACGCAAAAAAAAAAAAAAAAAAACTATTAATAATATTAAACTTCTCTACTACTCCTGTCTCTTATACACATCTAGATGTGTATAAGAGACAGACATATATCTCCACTCTTCCGATAACGGAGGAAAAAAAAAAACAAACAAACATTTTTTTAAGACCTGTCAGGGAAGGGCATCAAAATGTTTGAAAGGATGATGTGTACAATCAGGGGAAACCTCCTGTATGCTCTTCTCACACCAACGACTAATACATCTGGATCTGCTATCTGCACTCTGTGTTTGAATGCTACATCAGTCAGTTTCACTGAAACTCATCTTTGCCTTACTTAAATGCATCACTTCGTTAATAACTCTTTCCCCATCTCAATTACCATCACCACGCTCATCAATACGAGAAGCTGATTACTAGCTCAATAGTATAGATTTTGCCTACTTGCCTTATTCCCTTTGTGTCCCTCTGAACACCTTTGCATTCATCCCTTGAAACAAGACTGGATTCAAGCCCAATCAACACATTTAAAAAAAAAAAAAAAAAAAAAAAACTCAGGCAAAACAGTTCAACTTAACGCAAAAAAAAAAAAAAAAAAACTATTAATAATATTAAACTTCTCTACTACTCAGCCCCMCCATTATCCCCAGAACAATAGCCACTCTTCACTTTCTCCTTTGCAGTTTTACAAAAATTATTAAAAAAAAAAAAAAAAAAAAAAAGGGGGGTACCTTTTTTAATCACTTCCTAGTTTTATGTGCAAATGGACCCTCTACTCCTCGCCTACCTAAATGCAACCGGGCCCCAATCACTCGTCGGTGCTGAAGTACTCGTTGTCCTACCAGTCTTCCCTCCTGTCTACGTCCCTGTTAAAGTCTTACACTGTCTCAATCCCGGGATTGCTAAAAACCATCAGCTTCTTTTTCAAGTTATTGTTCAACCCCTGAACTTCTCCCACCAGTACAAGGTCAACTCTCTTGCCATGAAAATTAAAGCACCCACCCTCTCTGTCACACCACCTCCCCCTCCCCGCCATCCCCCACCTTTCCAAACTCCTAGCTTACCTAACCCCCCTCCACTTTTGCTCTCCTTGATTTCTCTCCACTTTTGCTCTCCTTGATTTCGCAACCTCCCACATTCAATCCACCACCTCAACCCCTCTAGTCCCAATCCTCCCCTTCAACCTCGCACCATCTTCCCACAGTTCCCCATACTTCCGCATCCAACCCCTCTTCACTCAACCCTGTACCACAACCCCTCTCTACCCCTCCACCCTCATCCTCTCAAACAATTTCTATGGAGCAGTTCGAGCAATTAAAAGCCCAGTTCCTTCAACAACAGCAAGAAGCAAAGGCCACAACAGAAGCTTTCATGAAACAACTAGCAAAGAAGGAAGAAGAAAGTCAGGCTTCAAGCGAGCTCTATCACAAATTAACTTCAGAACTTCACGCTATAAAATCCCGCATCGAAGACAAGTCCATGCCATCTTTCGAGGAGCTTCAGGCCTGGTTCAGACTCTTCTTTGCACCTGCATGGCACTATTAAGTAGAAGCAGTTATCCGTTTCTTCACAGTCAACCTCAATTATCACCATTGGCCTTGAAGTTTTGGTAAAGCAATGTCAAATGACTTTTCCTCAAGACTCAATTTTGTGGCAAAGGATTGCGTCGACCACATAATTCCCAAGGACGTCAAGGCAACTATCAACAAGGCCTTCAGAGAAGGCATGAAATAAGTCAAGCCCATTATCAAATCGGAATACAACTACTGTCTGAGCATCGCAAAAAGGGATGCCTCAATGTAAGTTTAGGGTTGTCGCCCACTTCTTATTTTCTCGCCTCGGACCGCTAATAGGTCCACGCCATTTGCGTTTGAGGGCTTATCATTATCTTCTCTTCTCTTTTGCAAATCTTACAAGCACGATGATGACTCAGCCGGCTACCGCAAGAAAGAAGACCACACCAAGACTGAAGATTACAAGAAATTATCTTCGAAAAGATAGTATGAAGATACCTTGGACAGGGGTTATGACGTCAACCGCATTGCAAAGAGTCTTCACTACAACACCGACTTCAAGCATTCCGACAGCACTACGTCATCTGCATTGGAGCCCACCCGCAAGACATACTAATTTTTCCACCTCTCCTATTCCTTCTACTCCGGACATTCTTTCAAATCTTGACTCTCCACCTTCTACTTCCAATCTTTAACTGACCCTTTTTGCCCTCAAAGAACCTTCTTCTTGGGCTTCGCAGCTCGGAAGACTTCTTTGCCGCCTCCACTTCTCATTCCTACTCTAATTGGTCAGCTCTACTTTCATCCTCCTCCCGAAGTTACTCTCATTCTGTCCTTCAATGGATTCGCCATGGTGTACAGCTTCACTTTGTTGAACCAAACACATCCCCGTAAATAAAATTATTGAAGTTCGCCGAATGTTAAAAAATGTTTATTATTCAACCCAGTTCAAAAAAGTCCTTCAATACGTAAAGCCCCCTCCTACCATCATTCCTAATCATTTCCTCCTACCTCATCACTCCGAATTTATTTCCTCCACTGTATCTGAGATTCTTTCATCAGGAGGAATTGAACCTCCCCCTTTACCAATAGTACTTAACCTTGTCTTGGCCACTAAAAGTTCCTCTAAAACTAGGTTCATACTAGATGTCAGATTCGTCAACTTATTCATCTCCTTTCCTAAGTTCCACTACGAAACCATTGATGATCTTATCGCCCCTCTTTCTAGTTCTAACAATCAAGATTTTCTCTCTTGCTTCGATATAAAAAATGGTTATTATCACATTCCCATACATCCACTGCACAGACCCTACCTTGCTTTCAAATGGAACAATGCTCATTACCAGTTTACAACTCTTTGCTTTGGCACCTCTGCTGCTTGTTGTATTTTTACGACAGTCATGCAAAAAATTATGGTTGAAGTTCGACTTCGCCGTGTTTTTGTCACTTCCTATATTGATGACTCAGCCCTTACCAATCCTGATCTTCCCCTCCTAATCTGGTAGACATTCAACTATGTTGCACTTCTTCATAACCTATAATTTTTCTTGAGTTTGCACAAATGCACATTTCTTCCTACTCAGAAAATCACATTTATAGGTTTCATGATCGATTCCCACCACAAAAGGGTAAGGGTTCCTCAGGACAAAGCCGAAAAGTTGCTCAAACTAATTAACTCAACCACGCAATCATCCCCCTCAAGCAGGACATTAGCAAAACTCGCAGGAAAATTAATCTCACTTACAAGAGTTTTTCTTTCAGCCCCTCTCTTTATTTCTTCCCTCTATGATTCTATTTCACCCTCCAACTGGGTTTCACCAGCTCAAATCTTGAATGACCTCATCTCGGATCTATGTTGGTGGTTTCACCACCTTCCTCATCTCCCGGGTCGTCTTTGGACCATTCTACAATCAACTTGCACAATCTTCACAAATGATTCCGCATCTCAAATCGGAGCTGTCATTTCCCCACTCCTTTCTTCGCCACTTGCACTAAACCAATGCTTACCTCTTGAACTCGTTCAAACTTCCTCAACCCAGAGAGAATTTTACGCTATGCATGAAACCTTCATTTTTCTCAAATCCAACCACCCTCATCTGCTTCACTCAACTTCCATCAGACTTCTATCAGATAGTCAATACGTTGTCGCCCTCCTTAACAACCTCCGCTCGAACGACCCTGTCTTTAATTCTTGACTTCGCCGCATCGCTTCAATCCTCCTCCGCCATGACACACTCCTTGCAACTATCTGGATTCCGAGATCTCTCAATACTGCCGCAGATCATTTGTCCAAAACAGAGGATAACACTGACTGGGGCATCACCAATCACATTAGGCATGATATTTTTTCAACCTTAGGCGCCCCAACCATAGACCTCTTCGCTTCAGATTATCACCATACTTCTTCAATCTTCATCTTCAGATCTTGGACCACAAAGTCTTTTGCTGTTGATGCACTTTCTCTCGATTGAAACATGTTACCGTCCCAACCATATAGATGGTTTTTCCCGCCCACTTCTCTACTTCACCACGCCTTATCTCGCGCAATCCTTTCCCCGAGCTCTTACTTACTCATTTTTCCAACATCAAATAAAGCAAACTGGCTACCCCGCATCCTTTCACTTAACATTTCTCATAAATTTATCATTCCAAAATCAGAATACTCATGCATCCCCAGCCCCAGAGTTCACCACTCATGCACCAATCCCGCTACCTTAGGACTCTCCGCCATCCTCTTCACCTCGTAGCACCTCCATATCAGCAATTGCTCCAATCACCTCGGTTGTCGCTTCACCACCATCATCAACATTTTCCTCCACCCCACGCTTTCACCCACGCCGCATTCCATAACCATAACGCATGAACGTCCTCACATTATTTCACGTACCCTGCCTCATCATCTCTCCTAAACTCCAACCTTCCTCTATTCCCGCCCGTAAACCTCCAATTCGGAAACTATGTCCACTCTCACCTTCATACACTCCTGCTTCACCAAACCACTTCTCTGTCCGCTTATTGAAAGTTCCCCCTCCAAGCGCATTACTGCCTCTCCCGCTCCTAAATAAGTACCCCCTCCGCACATCTACACCCACGTTTTCGTACGCCAAAATCAATTCTGGAAGAATTCCTAAGAACATTTCCTCTTCGGCACTAGGTTCCCTCAAACGAATTAGAAATCGCCCTCCATGTCTATTTGTTTTCGTGTATCCCGGTCGAACTTTCTGATTCACTATATCTATCTCCCTATATTGCAACCGCAATCCTTCGCCGCATCGCTGCCAACTTTCCCACAAATACAAGAACATCGCAGCATCTCAATAAGCCTCTGCTTCTCGCATCTTTTTTAGAGTCTTCATTTTATTTCGAATATACCTTACCACCATAATTAGTTTCTTCCACTCTAAAGGTCATGCAGATTCCTCAGTCACACCTCGACTCAAGGCATATTCTCTGTACGACTTCTTGAAAACCTTCACACGGGTACTTTAGCATGGATTGTCTTCTTCTTCTCGACCTAAAAAGGTCGAAAACTTCCGCTCAAGCAATTGATAACAGCATCTACCGTCGATGGCGAAACCATTGACTCTCCCGCGTTGTCTGTCGTACGGCATCTACTTTCTATCTCAACCAACCACTGACTACTAAGAAAGGATAGCACATTCAAATCTTTGCATGTCATACAACTCCTTCCAACATCGTTCCTCTCAAGCCACTCATTCAACCCAAGAAGAAGCTTCCGCATTCCATTCCGCCATCGCTTCCCAAGACCAAACTCTTCAATCAGTCGGCTGCTCCACTCCAACCCAGCCTGGTAACTTCCTGCTATCTCCGGAGTCACTCGCTTCTGACGCCAGCTTCCATCACTTGTCCGCTCGTTCCACCACTCCTTGCAAGATGACAAGTCACTTTTGGGATGATGGAGGGATTTGGGATGGTCTAGGAGGTGTGTAGGCCTGCGGCCCAACTCTATGACTCTCTTCTGAGCAATCTGGCATCATTTGTGGTCTGTGCTTTTTCTATTTTATCTGGATCGGCCCTGGGCAGCAACTCACCAGCAGCGGGTCATATGGTTGGCCTCAACTTCTTCGGTCCTAGGCCTCATCTCCAAGGTAATACGATCCCAACAACCCGTCGACATTTGCTGTATTCCTCGGCTTATCTGGGACCCCCCTTTTCAATTGATTCTCTACATCTACGGTTGGACTGTTTTCTGTTCCATCCACATTTCCAGTTATCAGCATCTACGGCGGAAGCATCTCAAGCATCAGGATCTAAGGTTCTATCGGAGGGTCCATCGAGACTCACCTGGCAGGAAGCAGTCCCTCGGCGGCCCGACCTCCACTGCTTCCAGGTGCCACAAGAGTATATGTAACTGGAGAAGGACCGGTCGCGGCAGGCTGACTCAACTCGCGCTGTGCACTCTCCGGATTTCTTCCGCCCCCTGCCGCGCCCATAGCGTACGCAAACCTGCACGTCACATCAAGCCAGTCAGCCAGACACTCGGAGGACAGGTCGTTCACGTGGCCTGTTTTGGCGAAGCGGCCCCGCCCACCCAGGATTTTCCCGTGGTGTGTGGGCCTGCGGCCCAACTCTATGACTCTCTTCTGAGCAATCTGGCATAGTCTGTGGTCTGTGCTTTTTCTATTTTATCTGGATCGGCCCTTGGGCAAGAATAATATAGTGTAGTTAAAAAAACAAAAGAAAATGTAGTTGAGCCAGGCCACATGTGGGCTGTAGTTGAAGATGACAGATCCCCAGCGAGCCCAGCTCAGTCGGTGCACTCATGAACTGTTAAAATGTAGACCAGAGCTCGAATCGGGAGGGAACCAGCGGAATGAAGCGTAAGGACCTCGCTCCACTACGCTCGACATGTGCAAAACGAGAGTGAATCTTCCGCTAGAACATGGAAAGATACACCACCATGCTTTTTGTCTTTTGTGCATGTCGAGAATTATGGAGCGAGGCCCTAGTACGGAGTTACCTGGCGCCCGTCAGACCGACGATGATAGAAAAAGAGAAAGCGACAGACCTTCCGTGTCCTTCGGGACATCCGTTAAAATTGGAACGATACAGAGAAGATTAGCATGGCCCCTGCGCAAGGATGACACTTTAAAAAACAAAAACAAAAAAAAACAGACCTTCCGTAATTCCATCGTCATGCCGTGTACGTGGCCGGGCCATGGCGGCTGCTCTGACAGTGGGATTTTCCTGGATGTGATTGGCCCCATTTATGGTCATATTCATTCGGAAACGTCCTATTCTGTTACTTTCCTTTTGTCCCCGCTGGCAGCTTGAGCGCTTCGTCCGAATCTCGCAAGTTTCGGAATTTATTTTATTTTATTTTCAAAGCTATATTCTTCTCTCAATTTCACCTCACACTACCTACCTACCACTACTACTAGGCATACTTCCCAAAAAATAAATAAATTGTAGGCATACGGGGAGCCCCGTAGCAGCCAGAACCGTGTTACCGAGAGAACATGCTACGCCGCGCGGTTTCGGGCCGATCCGCGCGAAAACGCACCAGCTATTCCTCGTTGGCGGGGTGGCATACCCACATTGAATTTTACTGACTGAATTTAGTCGTTGTTTCGATCAGATACGTCTCGTGGAGTTCTGGTGTCAGCCTGCCCTAGCTAACATTTCGCACTGCATGGAAACAATTTCTTTTCATTTCATGCAGTGTGAGCGGGACCGCCTCAACGACGTCCATGTCATGATGGTGTTACCTGTGCCACGCTCACCGCAGTTCTCTTGTGCTTACGGCGGGGGCGGGCCCCAGTGGACTCACCACCACAGATTCCATGAGCAACCGGGATTGGATTAAGATCCTGAATCTGGGCGTGTTTTACGCAGAGATGCAGAAAAGGAGTTCAATCTCGATTTTCTGCACTTGTCCAGAAACGCGGCCAGATTCGGGCGTTCAGTCCAATCCTCTTTGCTAGTGGGACCTCACCCCAGGAGACAGAAAAGGAACCACCTTTTTTCATTTTTTGTGTGTCATCCTTGAGTGTGTTTTTTTCTTTTTTTCTTTTTTTCTTTTTTTTCTTTTTGTTTTTCTGGTTCCCAGGATTTTGCAGTGGAGGGCAACGGCGGGGCGCCAACACGTCTTCCTATCGAGTTCTTTTTGCATTCGTTTTGTTTTTTCAATTTAATATATAATATAATAATGTAATATTACGGAAAAAAACACAGAAAAATCTACGGCGGGAAACGACTTCCTCACGTTCTTGTCAGCCTTGCTACTGGCAAGAATTGTCAAGTCACCACACTCGAAAAAAACAAAACCCAAAAAGAATTGTCAAGTCACCACTGCGAGCGATACGCGACCGCAAGAATCACTAGGGCGCTGTCTTCATGTGCCGCCGCGCCGGCGGCACTGTGACCGCGCCCTGCTGTCAGGAAGGCGCGGGGCCAAGGAGAGTGCACCCCTCCCCTTCTCCGCTGCCGAGGGGGGAACCGGGAAAACACCGAGCTGGCAGCTCCTGTTTTTTTTTTTTTTTTTTTTTTTTTTTGACAGCTCCTGGGGTTCAAGTTGTGTGAACCCGTGTCGTGTGTCTATAATAAGAGAGCCTTGCGACCTCTGGGGAACGTCAGCAGAGTGCAGTCGTGTTGGCACGAATGAACGAACGAACAAATCTAGGTTTTCGAGGCGCAGCTACAGAGCTAAGAGTAGTCTATACTCTCTATACTATAGAGTATAGACTATAGACTACTCTATTCCGTTCATTCGCTTGGGAAAAAGCTTGTTCCATCGCTCGCGGTAGTCGGCGCCATGGCTGAGCCCGTAAAAGTCCTTGTCACCGGAGCAGCCGGTTAGTAAAATCTCACTGAGTCTCTCACCATCGCTCTCGTCCTGATGGAAGCATCCGTGTTCCTCTTTGTTTGGAAGTTTTTTTTTTTTGTTTGTTTTTTAATTTAATTTAATTTTATATAGTGGAAGTTTTGGTGACTGCCTTGATTCGTCGTTCTTCTCCTGATTCTTCTTTGTTTGGTTCCACCTTTTTTCGCGTCTCTGTCTCTTGTTGATCTCCATCTCTAGGCAAGATTAAATTAAAAAAACAGAGATATTATAAATTTATAATAATGTAATCTGTGGTATTGTAATCTGCGTTCTCTCTCTCTCTCTCTCTCTCTCTCTCTCTCTCTCTCTCTCTCTCTCTCTCTGTGTCTCATTCAGCTGTCTTTGTCTCTCTCTCTTCGTTATTTTGGTGTCTGCCTGTCCGTCTGTATCTCCGTCGCTGAATATTGGTGTTCATCCGGTTGTATCGTTTTCTTTCACCTCCTTGGGCGTTCTAGGTATCTGAAGTCGTTGGCGGGGATTTTGCGCCTCATTTTTTTTATTTTTTTTTCCTGATTTTGCGCCTTCTTTATATGTACTGTTTGATTTTCCTTCCGTGATCGTGCTACCTTCTTCACCCAAATACAACGTGCGGTCGTTATAGCTGTACTTAGGGTATCTTTCAGTCTACATACACAATAATGAGCGCACGTCGTATTTGGGTGAACAAGGTAGATTTGCATTTGTTTCATAGCTTGTATTGCATGCGTGATAGTGCCTTGCCGCACCTACGCAGCAAATGCAGAAACGACAGAAATGATGGCGGTGTATATGTCCATATTTTCCTAGAAGATTCATTCTCATTTTTCAAATTTGGAGAGGTAGATTTGCATTTGTTTCATAGCTTGTATTGCATGCGTGATAGTGCCTTGTCGCACTTACGCAGCAAATGCAGAGAAGACACGAATGATGGCGGTGTATATGTCCATATTTTTGCAGAACATACATTCTCTTTTTTCAAATTTGGAGAGTGGTGCGGCGCCTTTCTTTTTTTTGTCAGTTTGTTTCCCGGATCGATACTGCTCTTGACGATCGATATTGTTAAAACATGGTCTGTTTGTCTCTCATTCGTTGGACATCAACAAACATGGTCTGTTTGTCTCTCATTCGTTGGAGATCAACGCCCCGCGGTTTTCTTCCACTTCCACTCTTTTTTTTTTTCTTTTTCTGGGGGAAGGGATGGTGGATGCTCTCGCTCTTTTCTTTGTTAAAGCCATGCCTTTATACGCGGCTATTCTAAATCGGCGCATTTTTTGGTAGATCTCGCGTGTCCTTGTTCTGCTCACGCAATTTTTTGGGGACGCCTCTTTTTGATCGATACTGTGAGAAATGCAGTCGGTGTTGTACTGTGTTCGAGTGCGTGCGCACCCTCACGCAATTTTCGGTATTTATGGGCATCGCTCCACTACTCAACGTTCTAGTACGTGTATCTGGACTGTGCGCGGAACAAATGCAGTTTAAATGATCCGACATTCTAAATGTATCGAGACGACGGGGGGGTCCAGATGCAGTTATTGTGATTCAGAAGTGGAGCGAGGCCCTATGTGTCGGATATGGTCATCGTCAACACTTTTTTTTTTGCCCTGGACGGTATTTGTCTGTCGTGTTTTTTTTTAATGTTCTATGATTTTTGTTTTTGTTTTGTTTTTGCGGAGGATTTTAATTCGTTTGCTTCGGTATTTGTCGAGTTTTTGACCGAAATTTGTGGGCTATGTCTTTGCTTAGCTGAGCACTCATTCAGCTTTGAAGTGTTTGTGTGGTTATTTGGACCTTCCCTTATGGAAATAAAAGTAAAAAGTAAAACAGGACCGCTGCTCGTTAAATACGACAGCGACAAAAGCTATGAGCGGTGTATCGGTCCAGTTTGTGGTGGAAGATGCTTCCTCCTTTTTGCACATTCGTTTATTTTTTTTTTTAAATAGACAGCGACAAAAGCTATGAGCGGTGTATCTGTCCAGTTTGTGGTGGAAGATGCTTCCTCCTTTTTGCACATTCGTTTTTTTTTATTTTTTAAATAGCCCGATTTAAGTGTGTGTATGTTTTTTGGCCCACTCTCTGTGGTGCTTTTCGTGCCAGTCAGCTTGTGATGTTATGCTAATCGAGGAAGGAAGTGATCTTTTTTTTTTTTTTGGAGAAGAAAATCCCTAGGTAGTCCCTCCGATCTTCAATTTTTGGTTTGATGATCTCTATGTGGTCTTTAAATTGATCGATTTTGGCAAGTGTATGCCTGTTTTATCATTTGATTTATTGAATTTCCTGTTCTTTTCTGTTTTTTTTTTTCTTTTTCTTGACGCAGGTCAAATCGGATATGCTCTGGTTCCGCTCATTGCAAGAGGCCATTTGTTGGGCCCGGACCAGCCTGTCATTCTCCACATGTTGGATATTCCCCCCTGCATGGATTCGCTCAAGGGAGTGGAGATGGAGCTTTTGGATGCTGCCTACCCTCTGCTTCGCGGTGAGATCTCTCGGACCTTATTTCGTTTTTCCTTTGTCTCGTGTTCTTGCTATTTCTGGTAATTTTCTGGTCCTCAGGGTTATATCCATGTGGAGCTCAGCGGGGGTTGGAACCCCCGTGGTTTTGCGTTATTTGGAGGAACATGCTAAGCTTTACTGTAATTATAAAAAGAAAAAGGCGGCTACAACAGGAACAAAATTTTAAAGAGCTCAGGGGTGATATTCAGCGGACGATATTGGCGCAAGTTGCATCCTTCGGTTCCAATGCGTGGGATTCAGACGCGAAGCGTCTGCTCTTCGAGCCTTGTTATATTCACGGATAGTTGTTTCTATAAAGTGGTCGAGTTCATTAAGGTAGAGGTGACTCACTCCTCTAGAGCGGAAAACGGTACAGGTTCATTGCCTCAAGTCAACGGTACAGGTTCATTGCCTCAAGTCAACGGTACAGGTTCATTGCCTCAAGTCAACTCGCCGTGAGGTGCACTTGGTGGTCTGTACGGACTCACCCTAATGACTCGCTCCTATAGAGCGGAAAACGGTACAGGTTCATTGCCTCAAGTCAACGGTACAGGTTCGTTGCCTCAAGTCAACTCGCCGTGAGGTGCACTTGGTGGTCTGTACGGACGCACCCTAATGGGCTCAGCTGTCTTTCGTATATAAACTCCGACGAAACAGTCTGTCACAACCCGCATTTGTTGTCCTCGGTTCTCCCTCTCCGCCTGGTACCGGGGAGTTACGTATTTCGGGCAAACTTTGGGTATAGGTACAGCGATAAAAACCCTGCGTTCTATTCAGAAGAAGACGGTAGGAGGTGAGTAACTTGGTGTCCTCCTGCTTAAAGTGTGTGCTGTGGGTTACTTTAGATCAACTGGCCGCTAGGGTGTCTGCACGAGACGATCCCAAGAGAACGGAGGAAGCGACCACCCAAATACGAGTTGGATGCTCAGCCAGGCGGCTAAGCTGACTGGGGTGGAAGTTCAACCCCAAGAACTGCATTTAACCCCCATGCCAGCACGAAAAAAAGAAAAAAGAAAAAAAAAGAAAAGCACGGATTTCTCCGCGGCCCGGTGTCCCGGTCCCAATCTCACACTCAGCACTCGACCTCACAGACCGTCTACGCGGCCACCAAGCAACTGTAACGACCTCACTGCGAATCCGCAACACGGTGACCTGATCAGTTGTTACGTAGGTAAAGAATTGAGTCCTATGTCCACGATTTAATCCCAAGAATCGAATATGCGAATCGGCAACACTGTGACCTGATGAGTTTTTTTTTTTTTTTTTTTTTTTTTTTTTCCTGCGCTTCCAAAATTTTGGACCATTTTTCGATTTATGCGTGTCATCCTTGCGCAAGGGCCATGCTAATTTTCTGTGCATCGTTCCAATTTTAACGGATGTTCCGAAGGACTTGCTCTCTTTTTTCTCATACCGGGCGACGGCCGTGAGATAGCATGGTTGAACTGACCGGCACTAGGTACTTCAGAATTGTCGTATTTCGCTCATCCGCTTCCATTGGAGTTTGTACTTGGGGTCTTTATTACAACAGTTGAGGGGCGTACCAACTGACGAAGGCCAGTTAATGTCGGTCTTTTTTTTTCTTTTTCTTTTTTTAGTCTAGTGTCGGTCTTATTTAGACATCCCTTAAAAAAGTCGTGATTTTGAGGTCGCGATGATACCCTGTTGGGTTTCCGGTTACTTTAAATTTGCCATATTTGCCATAGTAGCGGAGGAAACTTCTGCGATCCTTTTATGTTTGTCGAGGTTCTGTGATCTTTTCATGTTGATTGAGGGATTGCCATGTTCGTTGGAGTTTCGTGTTAGGGGTTGAACTTCGCTTTGGTGCATTTCCCACCATATCCAGAGGCATGCACCATGGTCATCGGTATACATCTGTGTAGGTTCCAGCCGTCCACTAGGCTTCCATTGGTTAGTTGATTTTTCTTTTCCTATTTGTTCTTCTTTTGTTCTTTTGCGAATTTTGTCAATATGGTTTTTCGGAATGAAGAGCAGGATTGCCCAAAAAAAACCACTAAGCGCGGGAGTTCTTGTCGTTCATCGCCTTACTAACCCACACTTTCAGCAAGATCCGGCGAACGATGATCATTATTTTTATTACCATGTTTTATTTTATTTCATTTTGTTAAAGTACTTTTTTTTTAATCATGTTGTATTTTATTTCATTTTATTTGTCCTTTTTTTTTTAATCATGTTGTAGGTTATTTCATTTTATTAAAATACATTTTTTATTATTATTATTATTATTATTATTATTATTATTATTATTATTAATTTATTGTTATTACTAGTTTCTTTGGTGGAACAATTTCTGCAAAATAACAAATTAGGAACTGAAACTATTCTACGCCGACTTGCGCAGTATGTATTGACGGCAGGTTTTGTCTCTCGCTTCTAGGCTTTGTTGTCTGTTATGTACTCCGTATTATGTTGTTTTTTATAAATTCTCCTTTTTTTTTATTTGGTACTTGAACGGGAACTGTACAAATTAAATGTATATGCATGGAACTTATATCAATTTAATTTGTTTTCCCGTTATCTAGGGATTGTCGCAACATCCGATGTGGTCGAAGCTGCGACCGGCGTGAAGGTGGCTTGCATGGTTGGCGGGTTCCCGAGAAAGGCGGGCATGGAGCGAAAGGAAGTTATGGGAAAGAACGTGTCCATCTACAAGGAGCAGGCTGCGGCTCTGGAGAAGTATGCTGACAAGGACGTAAAGGTGAGGACTCTAGAGTTTCCGGCTTGCTTAAAAAAAAAAAAAAAGAGTTTCCGGCTTGCTTTAAAAAAAAAAGAGTTTCCGGCAACGCCTTTGAGATATTACTGAGTATCATCGTTGAACTGACCGCCCCCAGGTAATTCAGAGTGAATTTATTCTGCTTGTCTGGTGGTATCTGGACTAGAGTTCCGGTCTGCATTTCAACAGTTGATGGGTGTACCAACTGGGCGGGGTGGATTTTGTGACCGTACATTCGCTGATAAACTCCCCCCCCCCCCCCCCCCCCCCCCCCCCCCCCCTCTTCGAGTTTGGGCAGTAAAAAATCCGTGGTCTGAGTGGACGAGTTGGTGGGCCGTTCGCCGAGGAGGACGAGAAGTCGGCAGAATCCAGGGAAAGTCGGTCGGAGGGAATTATTAGGATAGATTCGTCCCTGCTTGCCTATTCAGGTACCTTGGCGCTCACGCTCCTGACGTTCCTGACGTTAAGGTGTGGCTTATTCGGCTGAGCGGATGTGCGAGCTGGTGAACTATCATACCTGTTATAGGTTCTGCAGCTTGTCATGCGCAAGTAAAGGCGGAACTAATGAAATCTGTCTCATTTTCAAGGCAATCATCAATTTGCATACACAGAGAGAGAGAGAGAGAGAGAGAGAGAGAGAGAGAAGCTTTGGAAGTTGTCGATTGGGCCAATTTTTTAACTTAAAAAGGTGTGATTGTGGGAAATTGTGCAGGTGGTGGTGATTGCTAACCCTGCAAACACGAATGCTCTCGTGCTGAAGGAGTACGCACCGGGAATACCTAACAAGAATATCACTTGCCTGACGAGGCTGGACCATAACAGGGCATTGGCACAGATCGCTCAGCGTGTTGGTGTGCCCGTGATTAATGTTAAGAACGTGGCCATTTGGGGAAACCATTCCTCGACCCAGTATCCGGATGTGAACCATGGCGTTGTCAAGACCGCCGAGGGTGTGGAGAAGAGCATCAGAGAAGCTGTTGCCGACGATGAGTGGTACGTCTCCTTGTTTGTCCGAGTCTGTGTATGCGTGTGTGCGTGTGTGTGTGTGTGTGTGTGTTTTGTGTATGCGTGTGTGCGTGTGTGTGTGTGTGTGTGTGTGTGTGTTGTGTGTGCGTTGTGTGCGTGTGTGTGTGTGTGTGTGTGTGTGTGTGTGTGTGTGTGTGTGTGTGTGTTGTCTGTGTGGATGTGGGTGTGAGTGCACGCTATCAAACTGGGTCTGCCCTTCAATTGTATTCAAGCTCATTTGCACTGTATTGGAAAATTTATTTGCAGACAGTCTGCCGCCAGTTAATAGTAAGTGGCCCTTTTTCTTTTCGTTTTTGGCGAGGCGTGGGCCCTGGGGGTAGAGGGGGGCGATGAATTGTTTTGGCTTGTGCACTGGGACGTGCAGGGATTTGTTTATCTTCTTTCGGCGTGTGTTTGTGTCTGACTGAATCTGCTGCAACTACTTACTGAGGGCGGTAATTTCCAACTTACGTTTCGTTTCGTCGTTTCGTCTATGTATTGTTTGCACAGGCTGAACGATGAGTTCATCAAGGTCGTTCAGCAGCGTGGTGCTGCAATCATTAAGATGAGGAAGTTCTCCAGCGCTCTGTCTGCTGCTAGCGCTGTTTGTGATCACGTCTCGAACTGGATTAAAGGAACTGCGGAGGTGAGTCCCTTCTTTTTTTCCATTTTTTTTTTCTTTTTTTTTTTTGGTTTTTTTTCACACCAGAGGTGAGGGATCGAGAGCGTGTTGAATCAGAGGACGAATCGTTGAGGGCACTCTGTTTTCGATTTACGGCTGGTAAACAAAAAGAGACCAAAAGAAAAAGAAAGCGAGGAGGTAGAAGGAGAGGAAAGGAGAAAAAACAAAACAAAAGAAACTGAAAGGAGGTGAGGTAGGTTGCGAGGCAGATTGCTATATGATGTGTTAGCGCAGCGTTGGTTTTCTCTTTTTTTCTTTGGCTCTGTAAATATAAACGTTAATTGAAGAAAATGAACAATCTGAGACTCGTACTGACGATACTCTTCTGATCTGGCAGGGAACGTGGGTGTCGATGGGAGTGTTTTCGGATGGGTCGTACGGTGTCCCGGCCGGGCTTATTTATTCCTTCCCTGTGACTACGAAGAATGGAGAGTGGGAAATTGTGCAAGGTATGCGGTCTCCTTTATTTATGACTGCCATTGGACCTCGCTTGGACGCTTTTTGGACCAGGTGCATTCGTACGAGTGCAGCATTTTGAATGAATCGGGACGCATGTGAAATCGAGTTACATGTAGAATGTTGTGTAAAGTCCATAATTATAATGTCTTAAGTTGACTTGAAATTCGGGTTCCCCTCAGGGACAATAGAAATGACCAAAACTAAAACAGGACAGAAAAGAAGCCCTGAAAATTTTATCCCCAATTAGTAATTACTAATTACCCTTTTCGGCTGCATGACTGCATGGGCTGAAATTATGGGCTGAAAATAGGGGTCCATGTTGACCACTTGGTGACGTAAACGTAAGGGTTATATACGATGTTCACGCACCTTGACTGCATGGCAACTAGTTTCAGCGCCCGATCCCTAATGTGCTTAGCGAAGCTAGGATGCCTGCCATTCTGCACAATCAGCAAAGTAACGAGCTATATAACGAGTTATATAGTGATGCATAATGACGTTAAATAACCTATATAACGAGCTATATAGTGAGCTATGTAACGAGCTGTATAGTGAACTACAGATGTATAATGAGGAACGTAACGAGCTATGTATATAATGAGCAACATAACGAGCCATATAACGAGCTATATGACAAGCTATACAATGAGCTATATAATGACCTGTATGTACGTAATGAGCTATGTATATAACGAGGAACATAACGAGCTATGTGACAAGCTATACAATGAGCTGTATAATGACTTTGTAGTTGGAATTAAAAAGCAGCAGTAATCCGTTGTTATTATGTATATAATGAGCAATATAACGAGCTATAGAATGAGGTATATTACGACCTAAAGGAAGAGTTATGTAATGAGCTTTGTAATAATGAGCGTCGTAACGTGCTATACGACGAGCAATATAACGAGTTTTGGAACGAGCTATGTGACAATGAGCTCTGTAAAGATCTATAGTAGATCTCCGTTATATAATAGTGAGCTATATATGATAGTGAGCTATATAACGATTTATATAATTAAATATACAAGTGTTCGCGGATTAAAACAGACGTGGAATTAGTGCAAGCTAAAAGAAGAACTCCGTTATAATGATGTCATCAGAGAAGCCTACTAGATCTGATCGTAGATCTCCGTTTACAGCATGTGATGGCCTTTTTTTTAATATTTTTTTACAATTTCATTTCATATGGGAATAATGGGATGTTGTTTACACTGCTGTGGCTATGTCTTTTAAGTGTCAGTGGATCCGTACTGGTACACCGCCTACCGTCTTGACCCGAATAGAGCGGCAGGCCATTGTAGCTGCATTTGGTGCAACTTCCAGTCTAGATACAGTGATATTCGGATGAAGACGGTAGTAGGCAAGATTGTCCTCCTGTGAATATAAATGTGCGGATTGAAAAACTTCTTTTTATTCTTTTTTCCCTCTTTTTTTTTCTTTTTGTTTCTGATATTCTGGGCCTTTGTTCTCCCTTGGCATGGTACTGTGACATTGATTGCAGGGCTTCCTATCGACGACTTTTCGAGAGCGAAGATGGATGCCACTGCGGCCGAACTTGTTGAGGAGAAGGCGCTTGCAGATTCCATCATCAAGGAGTGAGGGGAAAATAAAAAATATATAATGAACTCGTAGAATATTTATTGTGAGAATACACAATTTTGGGAAGTGGGCAGCGCGAGAGATTTGTTGAACAGGCGGGAGAGGCTTCCAGAATGAGAAGCGGAGAGAGAGAGAGAGAGAGGGAGAGAGAGAGAGAGAATAACTGTAACATTTGTGTCTGTAGAGCGACATTGGTAGTTGAGGCTTCTGACGTTCGATTGCGCGATGTTTATGTAAAAGAGTAAAAAAATAAGGACTGTTTACATCAGCTACCTGACTCCACGACCCTCACAAGATCTGACTCGTCTTCTACTTCTCTTCTTTTTTTTTTTGTTTTTTCTTTATTTGGGTTGTTGGGGGGGGGGGGGGGGGGGAATTTCTTCGTTTCTCTCTTGTGGAAACTTAGTTTTTGTTTCGACTTAGTTTTCGTTTTGAACTGTTTTTTATTTTTCGTATGAAAGATATGTCAGTGATTCTTCTTCCCTATACCCTTCTTCGTTCTCACTTGTCGCAACTTCGTTTTTTTTTTTGTTTTTTTTGTCCCTCTTTAACTTAGGTTTCTTTTTGCACTTCTTTTTTTTTTTGCATGTCATTTTTTTTTGCATGTCATTTTTTTTGCATGTCATTTGAGAGATCTGACTCTTCTTCTCCTTGCCTGCCTTCGTTCTTCCTTGCATGAGATGAAATGATGTCGGGAATCTCAAAATTCACCAGTGGAGAGTACTGGGAGTCTGGGGCCATTACACAGCTTCGGCTTGCTAGCAACTTAGTTGAAATTTGTTTTTGTATTCGTTGAAAAATTGTTGTTTTGTTAAAGAAAGCTTCAGATTCCTTTCCTTTGTCTTTTCTGAGATCTTGTAACTGTTGTAGTATGGGCGGCTGGCGCTGGGAAAGTGTCAGGACTCAGGTGGGTGGCATTGGGTGCGGAAGCGCTAGGCATGCTTCTAGCGTGTTTGTGCCGCGCGCGAATAGAGCGCCCGGTCATTTATCGCTGTATCTGGACTGAAAATTTGCACCGATACAGCTGTAATGACCGCCGTGCGTAAACGGTAAACCCGATCATAAGCTGCAAGCTTGGGGAAAGGGCTTGGTGTCTTTTTGCTCTTTTTTTACTTGTTGCTTGCTTGTCTTATTTGTAGCGGAGCGTACTCGCACTAGGACTTTTTGTCTGCGCTCACTGCTCAGTGAGCTGTAGACGCAATTGCGGTCAGATGCATCCAGACTTCCGGGGGGGGAAGGGTTTGGTGTATTTTTGCTTTTTTTATTTTTGACTTCTTGCTTCCTTTTACTATTTGTAATTGAGCATACTCACACTACTCTACTATAGAGTATAGACTATAGACTACTCTATTCCGTTCATTCGCTTGGGAAAAAGCTTGTTCCATCGCTCGCGGTAGTCGGCGCCATGGCTGAGCCCGTAAAAGTCCTTGTCACCGGAGCAGCCGGTTAGTAAAATCTCACTGAGTCTCTCACCATCGCTCTCGTCCTGATGGAAGCATCCGTGTTCCTCTTTGTTTGGAAGTTTTTTTTTTTTGTTTGTTTTTTAATTTAATTTAATTTTATATAGTGGAAGTTTTGGTGACTGCCTTGATTCGTCGTTCTTCTCCTGATTCTTCTTTGTTTGGTTCCACCTTTTTTCGCGTCTCTGTCTCTTGTTGATCTCCATCTCTAGGCAAGATTAAATTAAAAAAACAGAGATATTATAAATTTATAATAATGTAATCTGTGGTATTGTAATCTGCGTTCTCTCTCTCTCTCTCTCTCTCTCTCTCTCTCTCTCTCTCTCTCTCTCTCTCTGTGTCTCATTCAGCTGTCTTTGTCTCTCTCTCTTCGTTATTTTGGTGTCTGCCTGTCCGTCTGTATCTCCGTCGCTGAATATTGGTGTTCATCCGGTTGTATCGTTTTCTTTCACCTCCTTGGGCGTTCTAGGTATCTGAAGTCGTTGGCGGGGATTTTGCGCCTCATTTTTTTTATTTTTTTTTCCTGATTTTGCGCCTTCTTTATATGTACTGTTTGATTTTCCTTCCGTGATCGTGCTACCTTCTTCACCCAAATACAACGTGCGGTCGTTATAGCTGTACTTAGGGTATCTTTCAGTCTACATACACAATAATGAGCGCACGTCGTATTTGGGTGAACAAGGTAGATTTGCATTTGTTTCATAGCTTGTATTGCATGCGTGATAGTGCCTTGCCGCACCTACGCAGCAAATGCAGAAACGACAGAAATGATGGCNCAGAATAGATCGAGGCTGGGGACCTCACAATTCAACCCGGAGTTATCCTGGCAGCCTCAGCCAGTTTAGCTTATCCAACTCATCCAACTCTGGCTACTAATGATATATCCTGCAAAGCCTGAAACCCTGGTCTAGGGCCCCCACAACTGGGCCACTGTACTTTCCAAAAAAAGATCTCAATTAAAATTTGGTACATGCTCAAATACAACTTAAAGCTCAAAAAATTACAAAACAACTAGCTCTAATTGCTCATATGAAAACCCTTATCGGCTGGAATACCACAAGTCTGATACATCCATTAGTACGCTCAAAATCCATTTCAATTCTACAAGGTGAACAGGTCTAACCCGACCCCACTATCAATTCTACAAGTTCCATCGATGTTCCTTCTCAGTCTTCCTGACTCAAGAGCCAGGGAGATGGAGAGAAGGAGCCCTCTGGGCTAATAGTCGCCCATTTATTGGCAAGGCCCCATGTGCCTCGAAGCCAGTGGTAATTCCTAGCCCCAGATGTTCGTTGCTGAGCCCAGTCAGCTATAATAACAAGCCTTAATTTGGACTTCATCAAGGCTTTCTGTTGATGAAGGGACAAAGTTTCCCCCTTGAAAACCTTTGCGTTCCGGGCTGTCCAGATGACTTCTAGTAGAGCTCCTCGACAGCACAGAGCTACATAATGTATGCCTGAACACAAACTCAGTCCCTCTGGGGGGAGGCCTGTAAGCCACCAGGACTCTGTCCACTGCATTTCTTGCTCGTACAGGAAATGCCACCGTCTTGTCTACCATTCCAGTAGGTCGTCTAAAAGAGGGCAGAACAGCCAGAGGTGAGCATGGTCTTCCCATCCCCAATTGCAGCGTTGACAGATGGAGGAGATGTCCATTCCCCTTGTTACCAAAAAGGATACAGTCGCCGTGACCAGTAAGGATTGGAGCCATATGATGGCTGCTTGCTTCTGCGATGGCAGTTTCTTCGGCGTCGTCCATAGGATTCTCAGATTATATTTTGACACCCCCTCCAACTGCTGATTCTCTGCTCTCTTGAGTGACAGAGACGCCGGTTTGATCTTCGACCTCACTGAACTTTTACTCCCATTTTAGAGTTATAATGGAGCAAGGGAGTGAAGGAGATGTTGGTTTTAAGGTCCTTCCATCCAAACAAGAGGGGTTCCACTCAATAGGAGGTTGCATCTCTCCCTAGAGTGGCTGAGGTTTTACCCTTCCCCTCTTCTTGAAGGAAGACCCGAACTTCAACGAGATCCGATGTCTGTAGCACTATTTGTTCTCCGGTCTCCTGCAGCTGTCCTGTAGTCTGCAAGCAGGAAGGGAGCGACCACTTCTGAACTCTGATACCCTGGTCCGGGGCCGGGCCCAGCACTCTCCACACCTCTCCTGTGTGATCTGGAGATCTGACCCATTCAGCGCATTCTCAGTATCCGCTTGGAGCAAATAAGTCCACCCTTGAGGCATGGCCTTCAATAATGCCTGGTAATTATTAGACAAGCTGCGTATCCTTGGAAGCTTTCCTCTCAGAGTATCTTCTGTTATCCATTCTGAGGCTACTGGGTCCCACAGGTCTTTTATCTGCATAATGCCTTTCTTAATCCACGAGTTACCAAAGTTGAAATCTCCATCCTTGACAGCAAAGGGTATTCCATTCGACTGGCAGATGTGTGGATTTCAAATAATAATTGATTCAGACATTCCTGTTTAGTCTGTGGCTGTCTCCACTCCGTAGGTTTTAGCTTATTCCATGCAGAGACAATGTTTCGCCAAATTCTTGACTGTGGACGGCGGTTGCAGAATGAAGGCATTAGAAGGCACAACCGTACTTTGGTTGGGTCTTCAAGCCCCCATTCAGTTCCCAGAATGTGTTCAGCCAAAGTCATCCATGTTTCACATTCTTCATCCAACACAGCTTGGACTGGCCACTTGGAGAGCAGTGCCAGGTTTTGCTTGAGGGGGTCTAGGATCCCCAGACCTCCTTCATTATGTGGCCTGGCTATAGCCTCCCATGCCACTTTGGATACATACCCTGTTCCTCTGTGGCAGTAGGCTTCCACAAATACCGTGCTGCCGCCCTTTTAATCTTCTTATAGGCATGAGCTCCAAGTAAGCAGACCGTCATGGGAAACCATAGTGTCGAAAAGGCCGCCGTGGATAGGACGAGTGCTCTCCCAAAGAGGGATAGTGTATGCCTTCTTTCCCAACTTGCTATCCTCGCAGTAGCTTTTCCCACCAGAATGTTATCCTGTGCTGTAGAACAGTCTGAGAGTGAAACCTGCACTCCCAAAAACCTGTCAGATGCATTAATTGGAACATGACGAAGTCCCCACTCCACACTCAACTCAAAATCGGGGGGGAGGAAAAAAATTGATTTGTCCCAATTTATTGAGGCTTCCGACAAATCACAATAAGTATCTATAATTCTACGTAGTTCTAACAAACAAGCCGGAGAGTTGACACAGGCGACTGTGAGATCGTCGGCAATCGCCCCCACCTTCTATTGTAACATAAGGGGGGTCCTCAAGCCTTCAATTATAGGATTTGTTCTCATGTTATCGAGAAGCACTTCCAGTTGAAGAACAAAGATCAAGGGGGCTACGGGACAGCCCTGTCTCAGAGACCTTGTCAAGGAAAATTCTTGCAATAGCTTTCCATTCACTAAAACTGAGGCTGTTGCATCCGCATATAAGGCTTTAATCCAAGTGCAAAAATTAGGGCCAAAGCCCAGCCTTAGTAGTGTAGTGTTCACGAAGGCCCAGCCAACTTTATCATATGCTTTTTCCATGTCGAGCATTAGAATGGCCAGGTTTCTTCTCTCTTTACTGATAATTTCAAGGGCCTGTACAAAGATGGATCTGCCCTTCACAAAAGCTCCTTGCTCCACCCCTACTAAAGAGGGGAGAAGATCAGCAAGTCTGATAGCAAGAATTTTCCCTAATAGTTTATTAGTCACGTTTAGAAGGGATATTGGTTGCCAGTTGCGTACCTCCCTTTTATCACCTTTTTTGTAGATGAGAGAGATCATCCCCCGAACCACTCCTCTACGCAGGGAGCCCGTCGAGAGAACTGTGTTGTACATGTCACACAAAAAAGGGGCAAATGGTTCCCAAGCACTAAGAAGCAACTCGATGGGTAGACCATCAGGCCCTGGGCACTTGCCCAGGGCCATTTGCTTCGCCGCCAGCCATGCCTCGTGCTCAAAAATTGGAGCCTCCAGTAGGTTTCTTTGAGCCAAAGGAACCTGTTTCCGAGTCTTGTTCCAAAAATCTGAGTACTTGCAAGATCAGAGTCAAAGGAGTCAAAAGGTCGTCGGGTTGTCACTATGTCTTGGTAGTATTCCATCGCATAGGAACAAATTTGGGAAGTTTCTGTGGCGAGGGGGGCCAAGAGCGCAAAGGGATGACTCAACTCCCGCATGAGGGGGTTAGCTTGACGAAGGATTAATGATCGAAACGTAAGTTTTGTCATACGGTCGTAGCCAATAATACCTCTGACTTTTAACCATTCTAACCAGTCGGACTGACGCTTAATTTCTAATTGTTCCAGCTCGGAACGCGCTGTTGTCCTTCTGTTTGACCAATAGTATTCCAAGAAAGGGTCGTCCCCCTTTTCTACCTCTTCAATAATTGCAAGCAAGGATCTCTCTTTCCACGATCGAGACGCCGCTTTCATTCTGGAGAACTCCTCCATGGCTGCCTGAATGGTTCCAATTCTTGTGTCTGCCCATTCACTCTTGCTGGGAAAAGGGTCTTTAGCCATCTCCCAGTCCTTGACTTGAGAAGATATCCAGGAAGGGATACCGGGGTCCTTTAATATTTTAACATTTAAACAAAACGGTGGTTTATGTTTATCAATAACCTCTTTAGCAATAATATCCATAACCACCGGGTTATGGTCTGACATATATCCGTATTTTCTCTCTGCACCTATGCAGCTATCCCAAGGGGAGCCTCTTACAAAAATGACATCCAACCTTTTCTTTTGTTGGGGTGCTCGAGGGGCTGGCCTGGGGCCATGCCAAGTGTACCCTCGCGTGTCAGGATTTAAAATTCGATATGTGTCAAAGAGGCCCTGGGAGTTAACCAGATCCGAAAACAGTTGTCCATCCAGTCTTAAAGATCCAGGGCGTGGAGAGTCAAGACCAGGGGATAGGACTGAGTTCCAATCCCCTGCTATTATGAGATTTTCGGTGTCTGGGATAAATTTTGGCAGATCCGCGAAAAAGGCAATGCGGGATGGGTATTCGACTGGGGCATAAATGGACATGATTGCCCAGTCTTCGTCTTCAACTGCGATTTTCACCCACGCCCAGCGGCCTTCAGTGTCTGCACAGCTGTCTAGAACTTTCACATCTAGATCTCTGTTGATTAGCACTGCTACCCCTCCCTTAGATCCACCTGCTGGAGACCAACATTGCGGACCCGCCCACCATCTTTGTATTGAGTTTGGTTTCCTGCAGGCAGACTATGTGGACATTATTCGAATAAATCCAGGAGGAGAGTCTACTCTTTTTAAAAGTATTATTAGAATTGTCAAGACCACGCACATTCCAATTTAAAACTCTAATTTTCTTGGGAAGGACCATTAAGTGGATCCTTGTTGTCGTTCTGTTGGATTCGGCCGGAGTTTGTGTCTAACACCCCTGCTTAAGCATTGGACTGAAGAGGCAATGGGAGGGAGATCCTTTTTTGATTTCCGATTGGGTTTTAAGGATCTGTTCCCTGAATGTCGACGACTGAATCAAACTCAGATTGTCCGATTAGATTAACCAATCTGCTACCGCTTGAGCTGATAAAGATTCCGTCAACTTAATATTTTTCAATATTTCCGACTGAGGGGTAGCGAAATGGGTTATATCTACCCAATGAAAATGGCTCGGCCCAGCTGAGTCCTCTTTTTCCTGTTTAAATTTAAGCGCCAAGAAGACTAAGAATAAGGCCACTTTGCGTTGACCTGGCATCTCCACAAGATGCCGGGACATTTTTGGTTCAGTTAGAATCCCTGTGTCGGCGTCCAGCAGAAAATGTTTATTAAATAGTCGGATAACGTTGTCACTCGAAGGAGGATAATAAATAGGTATAGTAGGTAATTTCAATTTGCCATCCTCCATTGCGAGAGAGAAAATCTATGCACCCGAACTAGTGGGAGAGCACACCAACGGCACCAAATACAGGGGGAGGTGTTCAATAACTTTATCAGATCTTGATAGAGTTTTCGTTGGAGCTGCTAGGGAAAGGGAGTGCTTGACTGCTTTTAAACCCTCAGGCCTTCCCCTTTTCTTAGCAGAACTTCTCGAAATTTTCTCTTTTGGACTTTCCCCCTCCTGGAAACGTGGGGCTCTTTTATTTAGATCTAACCGAGAGCGTTTAGCCGGATAGGCAGTATCCCCGGCAAGATCAGAGTCTGCTGGGAGCATTATAATTTTCTTCTGTCGTATCTCGTGACTCGTAGCGGGAGCTGAGCTCTTCTTTTTCTGAACACAGTTTTTCTTACGCCGCTCCGCTACCGCTGTGACGGGCGTTGGGTCATGGTCTCCCATGGGGGAGAACAACTCATGTTCGGGTTCCTCGATTTCCTTCCCAGGTGTACTAGCGATGGGGGTAGTTGGTTCCCCTGCATTAGACTCTTGAGACTGTGGCTTTTCACCGAAGAGATTGGACAGATGCCACTTAGACTCAGGTTTTTCCAAGTGAGTCAGGGTGTCAGCTGCCTTGCCCGTTTCCGACGAAAGCGATGAACTGGAGGGGGGGGGACGCCCTTCTCACCAAGCCTTCCCTCTCCTCTTCTTCCTCTTTTCCCTCAATATCCTCTTCTTCCTCCTCCTCATCCTCATCCTCATTCCTCCCCTTTCCATCCTCCATCTCTGTGTCTGAATCCTCAGTCGGAGACCTGTCAACTGATTTCTGAATTTCCTCCATAGGTCTCTCCTCGAGACCCAATGGTTGTGGCGGAGGGTTATCAAGCCCTCCCAACTCCTGCATAGGGGGAGGAGGGGGGGGGAATTTTAATACATCTCTATAAGTAGGCACGCTGCTCTTTCCCTGATCCCCCTGCAATTTTTCCTCCCTTGGACACTCTCTACTGCCCCGAGATATCCCTGTGCTGCGTGTTTTATCGCAGTTGTTGGCAGATGAAGTAGTCTCCACAGCTGGATTCCCTGGAGCTTTTTTTCTCCCAGGATCCTGAATTACCGGTGCTGTTCCCCCCTCTTTTTTTCGCCAGGCTTGGGTTTCTTTTCCTGAATGCTTCTTACGTTGAACTGCCTCGACTCCAAGCGCAGTCCCTTTTCCCTTTTGTTGAACGTTCGATGTGTTTCTTTGTGGGTTTTTTAGAGTAGGGGCACTCATCATCAGATTCTTCGTGGAAGTGTCTACGACAGAGTTCACACCAAGGAGTTGCAGCGCAGATCACTTCCAACTCGATAAAACCCCCTTCTTCCAAATCAACCACCATGTACCTTTTATAACGAGAACGAGCCGTCGATTCTACATCGAAACGAACATTCAAGAGAGAGGGATATTTTTTGTCCTTGAACACCGGATAAGACTTCAAAATCTTCCCATACACGGCTTCCACCGTCCCTTCAAGATGAGGTAGAACCCCAATCGGGACTTGTAGGCAGCGGATCCAAAAAAACTTGAACCGCATGGATGCACGCCAATCAAATAACTCGGCCTCCGACATCCATGGCCTGATAGAGAGGGTATATGATTTACCATCTAGAAGGATTGTGTCTTCCTTCTTTCTCAGGAGCCAAGTTGCGATTTCCTTCGCTGAAGCGACGTAGGTGACCATATTAAATCCTTCATTCTGAAAAATGCCACGTTTGGGCGGGACATTGACGTTGTCGTTTCTTGCCCAACCGTTCTCGTGGATCCGCACAATTTGTTCCTTGACTTTCACAGGCAATGAAGCGGAATCCCCCCCGAAAGAAATCGTTACGGCATGTTCAGCCAGCCATTTTTGCTGGATCCGATAAACTTCCGGGTTGACCAAAACTCGGTCAAAGTCATCTCCAGATTCGACTATTTGTGGGCGAAGATTTTTTGGGAAAATTCCTTCATTGTAGCAATTGTTGATTAGGGAGCGGATTCGTTCCTTTTCGGAGTCATAAAGAGTATTCGAAGAGGTTGGGAGATCTTCCATGGTTTCTGGTTATATACCGACCGAATCAACCAGACGAAAGAACTGCCAAATTAACAGAGGCAAATTTCCTAACGCTCATAACAAAAACAAACTAATCATGCAATCCTAACATATTTTAATAGGAAGCCTTCAATAAATGTAGGGACAACACTTCCCCTCCCCCCAACCGAGCGGTGCGGAGTGTTATACCTGCCTTTTCATCCGTGTCGCCTTGTTGTGTCCAGAGGCTGCCCGAAACTCCGCATAAGGTAATGCTGCTGGGTGAAGCCCACGTGGCGACGAGGGCAACAGGCCTGTGGTGGGTGGTATCGCTAACCCTAGCCCTAATCATGCTTAGCGATAGTGCTGCGCCGAGGCGCAGCAAACGCGCACATGATTAGCGCTAAAATTAGTGCTGCCCAACTGCCGCCGGACTACACCTCTCTTTCCACCCACACTACTCTTTTCTACACAGCTAAGACGTAATCAGATACATCCACAATGTCGGTCAGATACATCCAGGAAAGTCGTAGATGTTTTGCTCGCGGAATCTTTTGTTTGGTATAGTTTTTTTGTTCTTTTTTTTTTTTGGTGGAGTACGGAGTGTTTTAAAGGCATATATTAACACTGCAGTAGTACTGTTTTGAATGAGCCTTGGACGTAATTACGTCAGACACATCCTGATCTAGCTGCAATTGCGGTAAGATTCATGCAGGAAAGTCCCAATGTGAGCATGCCCGAAGCGTGCAGAGCTGCCTGCTTCCAAGATTGTAAATGTGCGTTTGTGAATTTTTTATTATTATTTTACGAGTTTGCGATGTATTCCACAAGGGCAAGACGAGGCCGCCGGAAATCCCCCTCGACATCTCAGCCCGGGGCGTGGTCCCACTACCAAAAAAAATCGGATCGAATGCCTGAATCTGGACGAGGTTATGGAGATGTGCAGGAAATCGAGATTGAACTGCTTTTCTGCATATCTGCACAAAACAAATCCGGATTCAGGAGCTCGACCCTATCCTTTTTTGCTAGCGGGACCTTGGCCCCGGAGGTAACTGCCAACTGGGGCTAAAACTCTAGCTTGTGCTTGTGCTGGAGAACGGGTCCAGCGCCCCCCTGAGCTGCAGACTTCTTTAGAAAAAGGGAATCAATTGGACAATGAAAAAGCTGGAATCAGAAAGAAAGGAAGGATTTCTGAGAAAACACAGTAGAAAACAATTTCTGAAAAAACACAGCAGGCTATTACTCACAAGACTGAACCAAAATCGCTTCTAGGTCCTACTAGCTGGCCGGAACGGAGGAAATGATAGAATTTTTTGTATATTGATTAGTCCAGAGTTGAGGAAGGGCCCACTGGCCCAGCAGTGTCTCAATGCACTGGGCCCTTCCTCAACTCTCAACTAATCAGCAGCTGGTAATTTGTACCGGACCGGCAAGTCTTCCAATATCATCTTTTCATCGTCAGAATCTGTGATGGTCGCAAATATTTATCTTATAATACCACAAATAGATGCTCACCACGAATGGATGGAGTGTCTCCCAAGGTGTATCATATAAGGGACGCTGGACCCGCTGTCCAGCATGCTCAATTTTATGCTCACCACGAATAGATGGAGTCTCTCCCAAGGTGCTACCGTGGTGTCTGCTCTTATCAGCAGAATCAGCACCACGAACACTTGTGGACAGGCCCTGTAATGACACCTTCCATTCTGAGGCTGTTAACCTAACAAGCTGTCCGGCACTGATGTTTGGAGACAAAGAGAGGACCCTGAGGAGCGAAGTTGATCCATTTAAACTTAAGTGCGTACTATTCCAGAGAACCAAGAATCGTTGTGTAGCTAGCTATTCTGTTGAGTTTTCCTGTTTTACTATTGCTACATCATTTTCAATATATTCAACGGTCAATTGTTTGACCCTTTTTATTGGGCGTACTATAGTGGGATTTTAAACTCGTGGACTTTATCCGACAAAGGTAATTGCTTTAATTTTTTACGAGACAAATTGATTGCTGACGTACTTGTTAAAACTGTTTTCATATCTTCTATCTACTTTTTTTCATAGTCTCTAGGAGATCATCTTGCTAATATTTATCAAATCAACACAGGACTTCCCTTGGGATTGATCCATCCAAGTAATGTAAATGAATGTTTTCCCGATATTGGTTCTGCTTTGACCGACATTCTGAGTCTTATCCATTGTGAAAAAAAAAAGAGATTACGAACTGCATTTTAAACTGCGTACTATTCCAGAGAATCAAGAATCCTCTGGCTTTATGTAATCCCGTTACCACCATAATTTAAGTGACTTCAGTGATGGCAGTCCTCCTGGGAGGTTCTCAAGAGGGCTGACATCACAGTTGGGGTTCGTCCATCCCTTTGTCCGCACACGACCTGGCGGTGGGTACACTCGAGTGCATATGAAGCCATGATTGATTGAAGTCCTTTTTGCTTTCTTTTTTTCTTTTTTTTGAAAAAACAGACCCCCACCAGTGTTAGTGCTGATAGTAAGAGCAAGGATTGATGATTGATTGAAGTCGGCTGAGTTCACAACTTCAATTAACTTTTAGTTTAACAACCGCTCTTTGAGCCGCCTCATCTCAAGTATGCCCAGCAGCATATCAATAAAACAGTTAAACCCGACTAGTAGAAAAGTAGTACCTTCTGTGACTGGCTGCTGTTTTGTCCTCCCAAGTATTGCAGATGTTGGCCTGTAAGTGGTAGCCCTTGAGCGAAGGGTGTCCCCTAGCTTTGGCTTGTACTCAGTGATCTGGAATTGGAAAGATTGCCAGTGGCATAATGGCATTTCGGAGTTTTAGTTGACGTCTGTCAGTCGTGGTCAATCCTCGTGATCCCGTGTGTCTGGCCGTGTAACCGACTAGTACTCCCTAGGTTCAGGCCATCCTGATGCAAATGTAGCTCGGACCTCGTCCAGAGAAACACGTATCTGCTCGTGTAGTTAGCCAGGTTCATGATGGATCCTGTGTATCTGGCAGTGTAACCGACTAGTACTCCCTAGGTTCAGGCCATCCTGACGCAAATGTAGCTCGGACCTGGTCCAGAGAAACACGTAATCTCCAATCTCTGTATTCCGATTGGAATGAAGAAAGTCATGTCGTGGTAGCGCCTTGTGCGTGGAAAAGCAACGACGAGGCCCTCCTGAAGCAACCGACCTCGCTAAGCCTTGGTCGTGTAGTTAGCCAGGTTCATGATGGATCCCGTGTATCTGGCCGTGTAACCGACTAATACTCCCTAGGTTCAGACCATCCTGACGCAAATATAGCTCGGACCTTGTCCAGAGAAACACGTATCTGGTCGTGTAGTTCGCCAGCTTCATGATGCTGTCTTGGCTCAAGTGTAGCACCTGATCAAGTGAGACGCTACCCCGAGATGCAACTCTGCTGCCCCCAGCTGCCAATATAGATAAGACTCATAAGAGGAAAAAGATGCAACTTTGCCTTGATATGTCTAGCATGCCCATATGCAGTGTCACTATTGCAAGTGGGCCTCGCTCTACTACTCATCAAATGTGCGAAATGAGACTGAATCTTTCCCTAGAACATGGAAAGATGCATCGCCACATTTTTTGGTCTTTGTGCGCGCGGCGAGTAGTGGAGATTTCGAGGTTTTGAAAGCTTCAAGCTGGAACTTTTCCCGCCCTCGCATTTTAGGGAGATCCTTGAGCTCGCTCGGAAGCAAAAAAGCAAAGGGGACAAAACTTTATTCCAGGCCGTATGCTAGGAGAGTGAATCTTCGGCTAGAACATGGAAAGATCACCGCCATGATTTTGTCTTTGTGCACGTGGTGAGTAGTGGAGCGAGTCCCAGTCGTGCAGATTTTAGGTGCTCACATTCTGCAGATATCTCTGTGCTTGCTCGGATTTCAAGCAGAGTTTCAGAAAGCTGGGACCTTGAAGTTCTGCGTGCTCACGTTCCTGCAGAGATCTCTCTGAGCTTGCTCCGATTCCGAGTCGAGGCTAAGGAGGAAGGCCAAACTTCTTTTAGCCCAACATTTTTTCAGCCCAAACTTTATTCCTGCCCTCGGAAATGCAAAGACTAAGCAGATGCACAGATTTTGCAGTTCCAAAAAACTGGCACTTTCTTCCTGCCCTTTCTAGAGAGCTGCCCGGTAAACCGTAGGGGCAGTGAGGGAGAAGAGGGAAGGAAACGAGGGGCTGTGACAAACTGTTTCGTTGGAGTTTCACCTACTCATCAGGAGGCTGAACCCTTAACAGTCTGCAGCAGAATTCCCTATTAACTGATTACACTGTAAGTGATAATCCACCTTCTTAACCCCGGCTGTGGTTGACCGGCCGACAAGTGATACCCTGAGATGGGCACCAACCACTGCCCTCAAGGTACCTGTGACGAAAAAAGCAAAGCAGACTATCACTCACCTGCACCAGATGGAAAACTCTACAGACTGCAGGTTCACACCCCATCACAAGCCAGCAAAACACCCACGAAACAAAGACTGGTATGTCACAGCCCAAAAATACACTCTGGCAGTAGAAGCACAGCATAGTCACGTAGTGATGACCACCTCCCACCTATCCTACACATTCAATCAAGGTTATCAATGCAAAGCTATAGTAAAGGTGCAGGGGGTCTTACCATCTAGCTGCTGGTACTCAACATCCTTGCGGAGAATTCAATTTAACTGAGCCCATGTTGGAGACAGCGGTGCAGTCGTTACACCATTCGTGCAGGTCGCTACTTATGCGACACAATTGTGCTGGGTTTGAGGTCCGAGATTAAAAGTCAATTTTGTTATTTGTT
>BFEA01000109.1:2172039-2182789 GCA_003427395.1 Chara braunii | reverse complement strand
CTCTCTCTCTCTCTCTCTCTCTCTCTCTCTCTCTCTCTCTCTCTCTCTCTCTCTCTCTCTCTCTCTCTCTCTCTCTCTCATCACCCCGATGCGGGTGGCAGTCCGTCTCCTCGCACCTACACAGAGTTGTCACCCCGCTTAGTCCGAGCATGCCAGCCAGGTTCGTCCGTGTGCCACAGTCCGTCACGGCCCCACGTCAACCCCGCATGCCCAGCACCAGCTCGTTGGATCGCCCAACTCTCTACTCACCTTCCAAAATCAAAATCTAGCTCGTTAGCCGATCCTCTCAACCGCGCTAACTCCGGAATGTTTAGAGAGTGAATTAATCGTGCTTGCGAAATTTATAGCATGCATATTTTGCGCGAGATACTCGAGATTGTGTTTAGGTGGGAGGAAGGAAGTGCCTACGTCAACATGGCCAGGCCGCGGCATGGGGGACATAGCCACGCTCCACACATCGATCTGGTCATGCAAGCGTTCAGGCCAATAAGACGGGGGAGAAGTATGTGGGTGCAGGGGTGCCACAAAAAATATCAAGAACGAGAGGATTACAATTGCAATCATGCCCGCCAAAACAAACATTATAGTTACATGCGAGATTAAGACGTGAAAAAGTTAGAACACAGATCCTGATGCGGCCAAGCGTGTGCAAGCAGGAAGCGTTGCGCAACAGAGATTGAGATGCGACCAAATTCCTTAATCTAAATCCTAATTGCCAAAAGAAAATCCAAACGAAGCAAAGTCCGGGAGCCCGCGGGGGCTCGACATCAGTTGAAAATTCAAAACGATTTTCCTGCGCGACAATCGTGCTAAAATTTCGATTTTCCACAGCAGAACAAGAAAGAAGTTATGGAAACAGTTATTTGTCACGCTCGCTGAGGCGCGATCTAGTATCAGCCGTCGTGGGACCGGACCAACCATCATTCAAGTTTGAAAAAGATTAAAAAAACAGGGGCATTCATGCAATTTACCAGGTCATCCCGTCTCAACCAATTTCATCCCCCGAAATAGCCTTGCGTAGAAAACCGCACGTCTGCAGAAAACATTACCTCACAGCCCCTTGTCTTTGTCTCGTCCACCGTCATATTTATCGGGGAACACACACAGAAAAAGAGAGAGAGAGAGAGAGAGAGAGAGAGAGAGAGAGAGAGAGAGAGAGAGAGAGAGAGAGAGAGAGAGAGAGAGAAGCGATTCCTCAAAGCATGATCAGTCCAACAATGACACCTCAACACCATGGCTTGGCTTATGCCAACCTTAGCTAACAACGAACTTGTTAATGACAAACTCTATGAGGCTACTATCCGCCATACTTCTTCTCTAAAGCCTACAGCTTGTGGGACAAACATCCTTGCTCCGTGAGCGGAAGTCAACAGTCGTATCTTGGACATGGGGGGTCGACATATTCAAAGCCAATGACGCATCAAAGCTATGACCTCGGTTGATGACGCCCTCAATTGAGGCTGTGCACCATGCTTCTTCACCGGAGCCTGCAACTTCAAGTTGTCAGACGAATATCCTTTCGACGTCGATAAAAGTCAACAAGCCCCCACACTTCACCATATTCAAAACAATATCCAAAAACAAAACATGGTCTATCCAGCAATGATACCTCAAAGCTATGACCTAGCTTCATGACAACCTCGGTTGATAACAAACTTGTTAATGACAAGCTTTGTGAGATTGTCCGTCGTACTTCTTCACCGAAGCCTGCAGCTGGTAGACGAACATCCCTGCACCATAGACAAAAGTCAACAAGCATGTTGTTTCTCCTCATGCATTTTTCCCAAACGGCGTGAAATCCTCTTTGTGCAACGGGTCGATTATAAAACTACCATGATAATTTTTACGGCGGTTACATAGAATCCTCTAACGTGGGGGCCCTCCCACACTTAGACATCATCACCGACTCGAACAAACTTGGACATCATCACCAACACAAACATCCAACAATCACACCTCGAGGCTATGACCTTAGTTGATGGTGGCCATGGTTAATAGCGAACTCGAAAAGCATCAAAACCAAGAGGACACAACTGCCATGTCGATCAGATGAGCATCCCTGCGTCGTCAGCAAAAGTCCACAAACCCACTCTTTGTCGTAATGCACTTTTCGCACATGTTGTGAAATCCTCTTTGTTCAACATGCTCCGCTGCACAGCGTGCCCACGTGCGCGACACATTTCGCTCACTTGTGACTACCAAACGTGAACAACCCATACACCTCTGCCCTCGACTGCTCTTCACCCCTTCTACCCTCGATCACTCCATTCTCCACCTATCTTCGATGTTGGCGATAGTTAATCAAAAGCATGGCAAAAACTTGTAAGACCGAAAAAGAAAGACAAAAACAAAGAAATAAGGAACAAAAATAAATAAAAGAACTTGACAAATATAATATATAAAGTTTTGATACTCTACATACAAAGAGAAATTTTCGTATGCCCCAAATGTGGTCTGCATTCCAACACTTCTTGGTTGTGTCCACTGACACGTAACTTTTACGATAAAAAATAATGCATGGTACACTACACTGGTTCGCGCCTCCCAACCCTCCAGTTCACCGTGACGCGGGGCCCCTATAGCAATGGGAAACCAGTGAGAAAACCAAAGTCGTCCCTGTCACACATTGTGCACGGTTGCTAGATATCCCACACTGTCGCACATTGATCGAAAATTGTGTTACTCAATGGCACGTGGGCCACGGCCCCGGGCTGCGCCACGATGCTTGGTGTGGTCTAACAGTTAGTGGACGCTCCTAAAACACATGGATTACAAAGATTCAAATACAAGGGCATGATTTTTCAAGGGTTATTCCGCTTAACCCACATCTTTTATTTTAGGGAAATATGAGAGATAGTCGTGACAGTTCACGCATTTCCTAAAATACCAATAAACAATGTGGGTAAAACGAAATCCCCCTATGAAATTTTATGTTTGTGAAATATCCTGTCATGGGCTCTTGTAAGTTCGCACTTTGTGCCTGACAGGGGTATCGCAGCCTCAACAATCTTCTGGCAGGGGTCAATGCAAAAGATTAAAACGATCGGTACGTTTCCCAACCATTTTTCTCTAACGTCACGAGTTTTGGGGCACTGCCTATTAGAGTGTGGTCCGTTAGCAATCGGACTCGGATAAGAGTATGGCCGATCCAGTGTGAGACTGGGTGGCAGCGGTCTGATAGGTTCGTTACGAATTTCTAAACTGAGAAAACAGGAAAAAGGGGAAAAAAAAACAAACAGAGACCTCACACCGAAAATCACGACATAGTGTTTCCCAACCATCAGATCACAAATGATCTGATGGTGGTGGTTGCAACAACACTGAACAAAGTAACTGCCACATTTATCGGGAATAAACTCGACTTCTATCAGCAGTGATCATGACACTCTTCATATACTCCATGATGTAAGGAGGGTTCCACCCAATAAGATAATTGCACAATAGCAAAAAAACCACTGACAATTTTTTATCCATTCAGCCTATGTATGATCCCACCCTTTTTTAAAATTCGGCATACCCCCAACGGATTGAAAAGATTTTGGCGGGAAATGTCCTTTGCACCAGCATGCCAAGTGTTAAGGAGAGAAGGAGAAAAACAAAGATCTCCTTACCTTTTTCGGTATTACATGTAAAATACTGATCGTGGGATCATGAGTATTGCACGGAAGGACTTGGGTTACTCAACTTCCACACAAACTCTTGTCTATCTATCCCGTTGCAAGTGGGACCATGCTCCTGGAGGCTGGAGCTAAATGACCCGCAGTAGCAACCAAAATAGAAAATACGTTGGTTCATTTTTTTAACGCATAAGTCGTTTCTACTAGGGTCGGCAAGGGACAAACTTTTGAAATTTCACAGGGGTATTAGTCCACTCTTTGCAACATCTCGTAGGGGTATTTTAACACCCATGTGAACTTTCAAGGGTATTTTGCAAAGTTACCCTTCTTTTGAAAAGGGCGACAACCTGGAGATAGCAACATTGATATACCACACAAAGCCTGGAGGTGAAGCTCGGAAGATCATTAGGGACATTTAAAGCAACAGTGTGAAGGAGCTTTACCCTAGGCAACAAGCTTGCAACGAGCTTTATGAGCGTCTAATTCCCCTTTACTGCGAAGGCGCAACCCGAAAGATTATCGGGGAGATCTAAAACACAAATATAAAGAAGCTTTACCCGAGACAGTAAGCTTGCAAGGACCTTTATGAGCGTTAAATTCCCTCCTGCTAGAACCCCTTTCCGATTCGCCCAATGAACTCTCTTCACTACGGTTGAAAAAGTGCAAGGAGTATTCAAATGCATCAACCCCTTTCCAATCCGGTCGCGCGTGGTGTGTCTTTCCATATTATACCACAAGACAAGGTTATCCTCGTTTGGGTTCGTTTGGCAGTGTTCGTCTGAACAACCGAGTGTTCGTCCCCACTCTCCATTGTGTTTAGCCAAACACCAAATTTCCTTCTTTTTCCCAAGTTTCTTTTGCTTTTCTTTATTTTATTGTAGAAAGCATATTTTTCCCCCTCCACATTTTTCTAACAACAATTTTTTTTTTTTTGATGGGGGGCAAATTTTCTATCAAACATACTTGTGGGAGTGTGAGGAGAAGCTTGCTTGCTTACTTGATTGATTGATGAATTAATTGTTTGATTGATTGATTGATTAACTGATTGATTGATTGATTGATTGATTGATTGATTGATTGATTGAGATTGTTAACCATCGATCTATCGATAAACATAAAAAACCATGCGTGCGCACGTGTATCTCTGTGTGTGCGTAGTACATTTGTGTGTGTTGTGTGCAACATTGTTAATGATTGTATAATCTACATGTCCTTCTCATATGACCAACAAACCATGATCATGTCTTGAGGCTTTGAGAATCCACGACCTCACGCCCTGACCTTGCGGGCCTAGGCGAGTGTGCTTGTGAGTTTTCATGCACGTTTAGGAAGATGCACATTTTGCTCCAAAAAAAAATGGAATAGGTCGTGAGAACAAGGTTGTTAAAAGAGACACACATACTCACACTTGTGATACACTTGTCATGAAAGACATCGAGGAAGTATGAATGTCTATGTGTCTGTATGTGACATACACATACACACACACACATACACAGAAATAAAGAAAGACATTTCACTTCGTCAAGCACCTTTGCACTTGATATCACTATTTAATGGGATAAGACTTCGTAGACGTATGCTATCAAAATACTTTTTAAATGCGTGTAACTGAGATGAAATGTGATGTTGTAGTAGGAACCCCCTGATAGGCAGCGGGCTTGAACACGTTATATACCTTCACAGTTTATGATTACTTCACTGAGGAGTTTTACCACTCTTATGCGAATCAACGTTCCTCAAGTTTACCACCCACGATTTGTTATTAGTGGTTTAAAGTTGTTTAGCAGTACTGCATCGTACGATAACATATGTGTTGAGCATCTCTGCACTGAACGTTTGATTTCGTAATGCTGCCATCAAGCACTTTTGCCAAACTGTTTCGTCGGACTTTCACCAATTTCTGTGGAGATTGGATTTTGATAGTTCGTATGCATTTCACAGATCCATTTCACTAATCGATAAGGATTCATCATGTCGCCCAAATTAAGCGATATCCTTGATAAAAGTGGTCGACTTTACTCACACCAACCCTGCAATCCTATCAAACAGTTGGGGTTTGACTTCGTGTGTGTGTGCGTGTGTATGCGCGCGTGCGCGCGCGCGCGCGCGCGTGTGTGTGTGTGTGTGTGTGTGCTGTCTCTTATACACATCTAGATGTGTATAAGAGAGCGCGCGCGCGCGCGCGTGTGTGTGTGTGTGTGTGTGTGTGTGTGTGTGTGTGTGTGTGTGTGTGTGTGTGTGTGTGTGTGTGTGTTTTGCACATGTGCCCTGCGCGCGCATGTGAAAGTAATTGATTGATTGATTTGTTGATTGGATGATTTATTGACTGATAACTTTGATTTTCTAAGGGAGGGTGAAAAATGGGAAAAAAATATATAGAAAAATGGAGGGGTTCGCAAATTAATTGATCACCCTTATGGTACTTTTTTTTTTTTTTTTTTTTTTTTCCAGTAAAATAAGATGAAATTTGATAGGTATAAACTTTATAAGCAGAAAAACCCATAAAAAAAAAAAAACTCCAAATCGGGGTTGGCGGGCCCCAAGATAGTAGGTCGTTGGGGTCCCAACATTCGGCCAACAGGCCGAACATTCAAGGGGACCCAGACCCCCCCCCCCCCTTCCGCAAATGTTCGGTCTTGTAATACTATCAGGAGATTCATTACCATTTTGTTTGGAAAATTAGTTTGGTAAATGAATGGAGAAGAGACACCCTCTATTGAGGCTCCGACCTTCACCACATTAGTCACCAATTTTCTAAAATGATGATTATGTATAAATGTTATGGTAAAACATTTTAAGATACGTGACATCAAACTCATAGTAGAACACCAAAAGATACATAGTCGTAGTGCATTTGTTGGTGAATGATACAACGACGCCCTTCAAGCTACTTCAAAAAACATCACAATGCCCTTCAAACCAGTCCTAAATGAAAAGACAAACAAAAAACACCTATTTTTCAAGGACCATTTCATCGATCCCCCTCTTTTTCTCAAATAGGATGAGAAAGGTCAGGCACCACCCACAACTGACATCGAATAACCTCCAAAATGTGCCAGCAGTCGCCCACCCTTCAAGTCACCTTTTGCTTGACTGGTCGGTGTCATGCTGATAACAGGGTAATAAGCTAAGTTTTGTACTATAGCGCACGACTTTGCCTACCTTTAGGGTTTGAACCCCTAGCAAGCCACGGGCGAATCTTAATGGTCGATGGATGGAAGGGGGTCAGGTTCAACTTTTGTGAATACAAAAGTCTGTGTTTCTTGCAAATGTCGTCGCCTTTTTGGGAATTTAGGTTTCCTCGGTCCAGTTGCAACCGTGTGGGAACTTTCAAAGAAATAGTTAGAATTTCGATAGTTATTACACTTTGATTTTTTTCTTGCAATTCATGCGTGAAAGCCAATTTTCATTTTTGCAAGTTATGCAAGCTAGGTTCCCGGTTTGGCATACGAACCAACTTCTTTTCTTGCTTGCTACTCTGTTTGCATGTATCTCTTCGTATTCATCCCTTCCCCTCCAACGAGCCTCCAACGAGGTTGATTGGTTGTGAGTGGAGGCAGTCGGATCAAGCCGTGAGAGTGGACTTACATGTGTGGCTTGGATAACCACTTCGATTGTGTGAAAAAAATTTTCATCCTCCCTTCTTCATTCCGCTCGTCCTTTCATGACTTTCCCTCTCTCTTGATGATCCTTTCCTCTCCCCGCCCTTCTATCTCTCTTTGCTCCCTCGCATTTCAAGTTGATGCCTCGCCGCCTGTTTTGCTATAAATTTGGGCAATTCTCTCCTTTCCTCCTTTTTTATCTCGACTGCAATGTTGCGTGAGCTATGCACGAATGTTGCAGCGGCTAGAAGGCTTGAAGTGCCAAGGGATGAGCAAAGTGATGGCCTGGGGTAAGCTTAGTGTTAGCATCGGTAGGTGGTAGTTGAGGAGATTGAGCGCTGGTGGAGACAAGGGTGCACCCAGGAGTAGGGCCTTGTGGCTAGGCCGGAGCACGCCTTGAGATTTGAACATGGTGGTCGTGCACGTGTGGCGCTTGTATTGATGTTGTTTTGTCTGTGTCTTTGCATCATTGCAATGGTTTAATCACAAATTCAGATTGCGTTCTAGACAAGGGAACATGGATCTGAGCTAGAGTTGTATGGAGTCAAGGTTCACTTGTCTTGAGTGTTAACATGGGCAATTACCCGTGTTTGACCTTAGTGTCGACGCGCCATAGCAGCCTCTCGGAGTTCCCGGTCGCCGACGAAGACGGAGTCTATTGCGATGTGGATATTCAAAGGTTGCTATTGTGGACCGATCGGGTTCATGTCTACAACCCGTCGAAGGCTTGCCACATTTTATGGGGAAAGGTTTGTTTTGATTGACATTTGCGATTCTCCCCAACTAACCGTTCCCTACACTAATCTTACGGTGCTTCCCTGGTCGGCTGCGCATGCCATGTGGAACCCCCTGTTTAACTGCCACTGGTGCAGGATCGGAAGTTCGTGCTCGTGCGACACTTCAAGTCGGTGGTGGAGTACCAGGGGGTGCCGAGGCTGTCGGAACACACCCGCTATGTGAGTGCCCTTCCTGGGAACTTTCGAGTCTTGGTACCTCCTCATCCTCCGTCGTCCAATAGCGAGGAGGCTGACAGATCTACCAGCATTAGGCCGAGGTCCGACTGCAGAGACTAACCCCGACCTGTCAGAGTCCTGTCCTTTCCTTGTGCTCCTTGGCCTCCACGAAGGTGGGGCCAATTTTGAGGCGATTTATGCATGTCCCTGCATCATTTTGTTTTTTTCGTATACTTAGCCTTTCTGCTGGATTGTCCCTGTTGAAAGAGTGGGTTTTTTATAAATATGCCTGTCTCTTTGATGCCCACTCTTGATTTTGTCTTTGTCTCTCTTAATTTCTAAACCTTCGGGAATAACCTTGGGACGGGAGCGAGAATCCCAGTTTCATCACGGCGGTTCAACTTCTCTGCCCAAAATCTTTGGCCACGCCCCACCTACTCTGATTGGTGTTTCCACTGGCACAGGACACTCTGTGCGGCGTGAGGTTAACGTATCACAACCGCACTCAACCAATGTACCTAACGATGCCCATGCCCTCTAAACAAGTCGACAACATTCCCAAAATAGCAATGGCCTGTAAACGACAAAATGCAACCAGGATAAGCACAGCCTCCTAGCTGAGAAATTGAACTGACCCGTACCAGGTGAAGAATTTTCTCCTTCTGGTCATCTGACCATCCGGTTTGAATTTTGGTCTGAATAAGTGCATTCCGTGTACCATCTACATAGAGGTTTGCACAATATTTCAAAAGGGAAAGAAAAAGCAATGCCTACCAGTGCTATTGTCGAACCGACCAGCCCTCAGTAACTCAGAATTGGGGGATTTCAGTCATCTAGTCCATCTGGACTCGACCTCAGATCTATAATTTAGTACTTTAGGATGTACCAACTGAAGTAGGCTCACCAACGGGCGTAGCTAAGTTGGTACACCCATGAACTGTTGAAACACAGATCGAAGTTTGAATCCAGATATTTGTGAGGCCAACAGCACAAAATCATTCTGAATCATCTGGGGCCAGTCTCAATGATGATATCTCACTTTACCCCCATAAGTTGAGATATACGCGAAAATGCCCCTAAAAGACATGAATAGAGCAGAATGCCCCCCTGACAAATAGAAACGTTTGTGAAATTCCCCTTTCATCAGTTGGACTTCCAATCTTTGCCATATACCCCTACGGGGTACCATCCCAGCTTTGCAAAGTGCCCCAGTACTCGCCAACTTTTTCAAGGCCTGATTGTGAAATGCCCAGTGCGGTCCAGATTGCAAATCTGCACAGGGGCCTAACAGGGGCATCACACAAAACATTCGGCGCAAAAGGGCATTACCCTCTGCCCACATCTTTTCAGGGGCATTTTGGCATACATATCAACCTACGGGGTTCGAACTCGAACTCATCCGCTTCCAGTGGAGTTCGAACTCCCGTCTTGTACTAACTGAGCTAGGCCAGTTGCTGATCTGCGCATTCTGGTCAAGGCCACACTCTGGCGTACTATCGGGCCTACCCGGTAGTAGTAGCTCCCGCTTCCGCGTGCTCTTCTTCTCTGGGCATGGAAGAACGCACGCACGTGGGACCCACCGTAGCCCCTGTATGACTCAGCCTGGGGCCAAGTCCCACTAGATGGTGTTCTTCATTTCTGGCCATGGATCTGTGTATTCCCGCCACAATCGGCGGTCAAGAATGAAGAACACACGCCAGTGGGACCTGGCCCCTGGACTTGGTTTAAAATTTAGACCACTTGACGGCGCGGAAGTCAGGCCAGTGCCTGGACTTGGTTTAAAATCTAGACCAGTATAAATATATACATATAGACCAGTCGACGGCGGGGAAGTCAGGCCAGTGCCCCAGTCCTTGAACGGTCATTTAATTTTTCGGCGGAACCCGACGCGGGAGTTTCAAGAAACAACCCGCGCGCTGGAAACACACGACAATTTTTAAAACGTGAAGAAGTGGCGCGGACGAGCATGTCGTTAGTCGCGCTCTTCTACAAGTCTTCTCAGCCCGCGTGAACGGCAAGCGCCGACCTGTAGGTCGTTTTTCTGACTCCCTGAGTTCGAACTCTGGTATTCGTTCCGCCATGCCTGACCCAGTGCGCGTCTTGGTCACAGGGGCCGCCGGTATGTGAACCCGTTCTTCCATAGCCATAGTGGCTATGGCTTCCTCTTCTCGAATTTGCCAATTCTTTTCCCGCCTTTTTGACTCCCCTGTGATGGAAATTGAAGTTTGTGGGTCAGTTTGTCCGTTTTTTTTTTTGTTTTTTTTTTTCCTGAAATTATGGGTCTGATTTATTCGGGTGGGGCAGGACGTGCTGTAAACTGGATCCAGCGTCTCATAATTGAGCAGTTATCCGGGGGCATAGGCACACTGGGACTTTTTCGACTCAGCTCTGGTCGTGATTGCAGTCAGATGCATCCACGTCCGTCAGTAATTGCTGTTAGATACATTTAGACAAGTGCTTTTTTTTTTTTTTTTTGCTTTTTTTTCCTAGTGTGAGTATGCCCTGAATTACCACTGATGTCAGATACATTTAGACAAGTGCTAGTGTGAATATGTTGGCAATCATTATTGACATG
>BFEA01000109.1:2144568-2172023 GCA_003427395.1 Chara braunii | reverse complement strand
TTTTTTTTTTTTTTTTTTTTTTTTTTTTTTTTTTTTTTTTTTTTTTTTTTTTTTTTTTTTTTTTTTTCCTAGTGTGAGTATGCCCTGAATTACCACTGATGAAGAGTTTTTATGGAAGACAGGACAGCATGGGCTGCTCTGTTCAAAATCCAGAGGATTAACTGCCTGTTTGAAATTTGAAACGAGCTCTAATCTGGCTATGGGCCTCGCAACGCCACTGTCGAAATGAAAAAAAGCACGACTGCATGTTCCCGCAAAGAGTAGTAAGATGCATCCGTTACTGTGAGTAGTAACGGATGGATCTTGCCCACTTCATGTGGAAGATGCACTCGTACTTTTTCCGTTTCATCAGTGGTGTGGCGAGGCCTCATATATCCTTAACCCCGTTTCTCTTTTCCGTGGTTTTGTTTTGTTGGCTTTCTTCTTGCAGTCCTTTTTTTTTTTTCCGTCAGCTTTTTGTTTTTCTTTTTTCTCCTTCTTTGGGTGTTGGCTTTGAGATATCATCATCGAGTTCCCAGGTAATTCAAAATTAATTTACTTGGTTCATCTGATTGCATCTGGGTTCGAACTTGGGTCTGTACTTACACAGTTCATGTGTGTACCCACGAATAGATCAGAGCTTTCGTTATAAAAAAAGGTAAAAAATTCATGGGTGTACCAACAGAGCTAGGCCCCTTTCCCCCCCCCATTTCTCCCCCCCCCCTCCCCCTTTTCTTTTAAGTTCCTTTGCCCTTATAAATACACTTCGGAGTTCCCGCCAATGGGTATATGCTTGGACTCCATCTGCATTCATCGAACTTGGGAGGTCCAGCACTTCAGTCCTTGACCTCGTCTAGCGGCTTGTATCGTACAGCTACCTGCCAGCCACGTCTCCTTTTCTTTGTCCTTTTGTATTGTTTCACAATGGTGAATCCAGCAATCACTGTGTGTGTCTGGGCCTTGGCATCTACAACACCCTGGGCTCAAAAAAAAAAACAAAAGCAAAAACAAAAGCAAAAAAAAAAAGCCTAGTGACCTGCTAAGACACTCTTGAGTTAGAAAAGAAAGAAAGAAAGAAAGAAAGAAAGAAAGAAAGAAAAAAAGAAAGAAAAAAAGAACGAAAAAAGGAAAGATAGAAAGAAAGAAACACTTGACAAAAGTTAGGCAGTGGACTGTCGATTGGCTGAGTGGTTGTTATTGATAACATGGACCCACTGGCAGTGATTTCAACAACGGCTGTTACAGAAGCGCGCAGGCTTTGTCAGCTGATTTATTTGCGGGTATGGCTTGTCATTCATTCTCTCTTCCTGCAGGAAGATTACGCAGAGAGAGAGTTGTCATTCAGTCTTTCTTCCTGCAGGCAGGAGGATCATGGAAAGAGAGAGTCTGTGTAGAAGCTTGCGCACTTGCAATGCATGTAAGGTTGTTTGTGAAACGGTGTGGTGCGAATGATTGATTGAGCTAACCTATTCTCGCGCGCTCGGGCATTATCATGAGGTTGTTGCAGTCGTGGTGCTGACGATGTACAGACCCCGATGAGCAGAGTCTGGCAGTTTGTTTGCCGCCTCATTTTGCCTCCCTTTCTAGAAGACGCTGGGCCCTTTTCCATCAGCTCACAGGGCTTCCATTATCAAGACGAACAACAGGAGGCCTCCATTAGCTCACAGGGGGCTTTAAAAATCTGCATTGTTTATTGTTTCCGTCGCATTTTGTGGGGAATGAAAATGAGGGGAAAACAAACAGGATGGAGAAGTAGCCAACGAAGTAACTATTGAAGAGAAGCCCGAGGGTATCCGGACTGCTACGTAAATTGACTGAGAGTGACCTTCAACTCAATCAGGTTGCTTCTACATGACACGTTAATGATTCTTCGTCTGAGAATGGCCCGCGCATCAACCTCGAATGTCTCCCTTTTCGTTTCTTTTAACCACGAATGGGACAAAGTGCGACAGACAGTATCATTCATGGAAGAAAGTGTTACTGTAAATGAGTGTGTGTGTGTGTGTGTGTGCGTTGGCATTGTGTGTGTGTGTTGGGATTGAGGGGGGGGAGGAGTTCGTTTATTACTAGTATACTAAAATTAAAAGCACAGATTACTAGTAAATATCTAATAATAAAAGTTGACGAACCCATTAAATTTTGGTTTTCGTTTCTGTTTTTTTTGTGCTTCTTGTGCATGAGAGCAGGCCAAATAGGGTACTCCCTCGTACCCCTGATTGCTAGGGGCCATTTATTGGGACCAGATCAGCCCGTCATTTTGCACCTTTTGGATATCCCAGCAGCCGTGCAGTCTCTTGAAGGACTCGAGATGGAGCTGTTGGACGGCGCGTTTCCTCTCCTGCGAGGTGAGCTTTCTACGCTGTTCGAGATTAGACCGTCGCGTCATAGCTGTGTGTGTGTGCGTGCGTGCGTGTGTGTGTGTGTGTGTGTGTGTGTGTGTGTGTGTGTGTGTGTGTGAGAGAGAGAGAGAGAGAGAGAGAGAGAGAGAGAGAGAGAGAGAGAGAGAGAGAGAGAGAGAGAGAGAGAGAGAGAGCAAAGGGGAGGTGGGTCCAAGACCACGTGCGCATTCGATAATGAAACGTTGCATTTGCAGTTTTGCGCACACATTCATAATCTGCTCTTCTACCATCTACCCATCCATCCATCCGTAGGCCACCTGTGCTCCTGTTTCATCGACGTGTTTATGCATTCGTGCATATTTGCTGCCTATGTACTTCATTCACAGGCCATCTTTGGTGTATATATGCTACCAATGTGCCAAGCTCGCTGTCATACTAAGGCCCAGGGGTATTTTAGGGAAGGTAGACGATCGGCTTGTCAGCCTGGAAGAAGATTAACCACACGCTTTGCGGGATTAATCACACTGCAATCTTCGCCCCTCCCCCCCACCTCTTCTTTCCTTTTTTCCTTTCTTTTAAAGGACGACGGCCTTGAGATATCCTCATTGAACTGACCGGCCCGGGTAATTCAGAATTATTCTGTTCATCTGAGTGCATCGGGATTTGGAGGTCTGCAACGACTCTGCATTTCATCAGTTCATGGGTGTGTACCTACTACGCTAGGCCAGCCGGTTTGCAGTCGTTTTCGTTTTTCTTTCTTAGTACATCTTGATTTGCTCGCTCACTTCCTCGCGTGGCGCCAGGCTTAATTGTATATTGGACCACAGTGCGTACTTCTTTTTTTTCCCTTTTTCTTTTCTCTTTGACCGCAGCGCATCTTATATATATACGTATATATATATATTTAATATAAAAAGCCCAGGGTGGTGTAGAGGCCAAGGACCAGACCCGCGGTGCTTGCTGGCAGCGGCAGCCAATGGTTGTCCTGACAGGATAGTGCAATAACCCATGTGGTATGCTTTGTGGAAAAACTGAGGGCCTCACCAGGTCACACCCAGTTCCAGGCCGAAAAGGGGAAAAAGACCCCAGCTAAAGATTCAGGGCCTGAACGAGGTACACTTGACAAAAGTCAACTGTCAGGACCCAACAGTCAAAGTCCAAAGCGGACCCAGTCCAGGCTACCCGTCAGATGCACACACTTGTTTGTATGCAGGTACCCAGACAGCATCAGGACCAAGGGGAAATCCACAACTGTACACTATCCAGGCCCTGGGCTGTGAGTCAATCTGTACGACTGGGGGGAGGGGACCCGAGGCCAGGCAGCCTCGTCAAACACTACAAAAGGACTGGTCTCGAGGTGGTCAACCTTCGGTCTTGCTATGCTGCTTGGACGCTGGCTGACTGTGACTGGACGCTGGCGAGACGCTGCCTTGACGTTGGCTGTGCGCAGGCATTGTGGACGACGACATGGGACTGTGGTAGCATGCTGGCGCTTTCTGCTTTCTGTGCCAGGCATTGCTGATGTGGCGCTGCCACCTGTCTTTCCTGCTGATGTGGCGCATGCCACTTGTCTGCATTGCTGATGTGGCACATGCCACTGGTCTACATTGCTGATGTGGTGCTGCCACCTGCCTACATTGTGTGGCTGATGTGGCGCTGTCACTTGTCCTCATTGATGATGTGGTGCATGCCACCTGTCTCTACATCTGACGACGTGGCATTGGCCACGCTGTTTACATGAGGTGACTGGTTGCGACAAGGAGGGAGATCGGGATCTGTGGATGATTGGGATCTGGTACTCACCTGAGGTTGACGCCGTTACCGTAATCTGCTGTTGTCTTCATGGTCTTCACGAGATAAGAGTGCCACGTGACACTTTCGTGTGATCAGGACTTGTCATACTTGTTATCGTGTACTGGTTGATGACGTGGAGGAGAGAGGAAGCCCGAAGAAGAAGTGGGGTTTGATTGGATTACTCTTGGGTGATCATTGTTCATCTCTTCCACCTCCTCTGTCTATTCCCCCTCCACTCTCTTCGTCTAAAGCTAACGAGATATTGTTTCAGATATCACTCACATTAACTGGAGACTTTTGTGCAGATCTGAGACTACTTGTGCTTGACGTCTGATGAGTATCTGCCAGACTTGGTTCATTACAATTTGGTATCGGAGCATACTCCTTCATCGCAATCTGCTGTCAAGTGCTGATGTGGCACCCAGGTAAGTGGGAGGTGCCGCATGTGCAGGACGAAACACGTGCGCGGTTGATACCGCAAGTCTAGACACGTAGTACAACACATGCGAGTAACCACCCTTGAAGACGATGACGTGGCTACACTGAAGACTTCAAGATACCAGCGAGAGCTTCGTTAGCAACAGGCTGACATGGCGCTGGTCCAGAGAGAAAGAAGTGTGAAAGCAGGACCGCTGATGTGGCACACTGCCTATGTGGTATGACGTGGAATGCTGATGTAGCATTCAAGCAGGACATGGTCTGACGTGACACATACTTGTGTTGCGAGTACCTACTGTTGATGCGCTGAGCTGATGTGGCATGGCAGTGTTGTGTGTTGCAGACATGCATTGATGACGTGGCATCCCCCCCTCGTGGACCTTTTGGTCCTTGACGCTGACGTGGCAGACTCCACAGAGCTGCTGCGTTGGCATGCCAAGGGTGACACGTGGCATGCATAACATGCTGCTGTGGAAAAACTGTTGAGTGTGCATTTGTGTCGACAGACGATACGACTTCACGATTTGTTGTAGTGTCGAGTGTTGACCCTTGTATTTGGTTAAATTGCTTCTGCAGATGGTACAACCATAGAGGTAACCATTGATTGTGCTCTTGTGTTGGCTGACATACTTACTTGTTGGTTGTTTTGTGGTTGCTGTGTATACTCACAAGTGTGTTGTTGTCTTGATCACACTGGCCGTGGCTGCGGTACCTGTACATTGCTCTAGGACGTCATCACACAGAAAACAAACCGCAAAGTTAGATTAGGAAATCAATTGAGAACCTGTTTCTTTTTTGTCTGCCTTGATTATTTCTTGCTATAAGAGTCGCATGTGCTGTGGAATTTATTTTTGTCTTTGATTTTATTTATTGTGCGGCTTCTACACGTTGGGAAAAATGACTTATCTTTGGAAATGCCTGCATGCCTTTATTCTCACTTGATTCATACCTCTCTTTTTCTTTCCCATACCTCTCACTGTCTATGCTGATGAAGAAGGGGGGGGAATGAAAGACCCATGGTCAAATTGAAACGAGAAGGCAGACTTTGATCGACTGTCTCCACCAGTTTCTCAGTGAGGTACATGCGCCAGTTCAGAAATTGCACAATGGATTCATGGCCAATTCAATTTGCGTGCTGCAGAAGATGAATTGAAAGCCGCAGAGACAACCGTTCAAATGATGGAGACCGGTAAGAGGGTCGAAAACCTCATAAAGCAAGGGCGAATTGCCCTTTGATCGGTACGTCGTCAGGAATCTGAACAAGATGGAACAAGAAAGAAAGGAAAGATAAGAGGAAAGAGCAAAGAAAGTAGACTCACAACTGTCTGTGAAGGTCATGAAGGAGAATGTCAGGCAACTAGAAAACACACTGAAAGAAGAAAGAAGAAAGATTGAGGAATTCCTGAGACAACAAAAAGTGGAAGAAGAAAAAGAAAGAATCATGGATGAATTAAGGCAAAGGTTTCACTATGAAGAAGCAAGCAATGAGCTTGCATCCATCCTTCAGTCTATCATGATCTACCTTGTTTCTCTTGAGAAGAAGATTGACCGCAATACAGCCTCATTAGAGACAATGACCAAACTCTTAAAAGGAAAAGACAAGGTAGAATTTGAGGAGGAGACTAGGGGGGAGGTAGTGAAGACAGAACCCCAAAGAAATTAATGAAGGATGCAATGAAGAGAGTCACGCCGAAGAAATCCCAAAGTTCTAAGAAAGAACCGAGAGACCGGCCGAGAAGAGAGAAGAACCCGCCAAGAAGGAAGAACCGGCCAAGGAGGCAGAAAAGCCGAAGAGAAAAGAAAAGGTGAAAATGAAATTGTCATTTACCTACAACGACAAGAAGGATGAAAACTTGTTGTTGTGGATTGCAGAGATCCAGATTTATTGCCAGACTGTACCCGTTGAGCCTGAGAGACAGATCGCTTTCTCCACGTCGCTTGATTGCTCGATACGGTTCTCAGCAAGTTCGGTTTGGTCACTCCGGTTAGACTGTAAGAACCCCAACCTCAATTTTGTTATTGGTAATATCAGCCTTGGGCACTGGGGGCCTTTTTTTTTTTTTTTTTTTTTTTTTCAAGCTTGTTCGAGGGGCAGTGAAAAACCAAGATCTTATGGCATGGGCCCCTTTTTCATTCTTGGAGGCTTGAGTCCGGTCCCTTGTCCATCGAATGTGCATATGTAAGGACCACACCAAAGTATGCATTCCGATACTCTTCTCCGTTACGACCGAGAAGACCCATTGTAATCTTTACTTGTTTGTCAAAGGTCTGTAATGAACCCAGTCTGGCAGATACTCACCAATCGTCGAATACCAGTAGAGTTAATATCTGCAGCAAAGTCTTTAATAAACGTGAAGTGATATCCCAAACGGTATCTCATTACCATTAGACGAGGAGAGTGAAGGGGGATCAGACAGAGGAGAAGGTTGAAGAGATGACCAAAGATCACACAAGAGTAATCCGAAAAAATAACCCACTCCTTCTCCGGACTTCTTCCCTTTCCACGTGAACAATCAGAATCTGATAACAAGTATAATAATTCTGATCACACAGTACTACCACGTGACACTCTTATCTTATGAAGACCATGAAGACACAACAAATTATAATGACGACGTCAACCTCAGGTGAGTACCCGATCCCAATCTTCCACAAATCCCGATCTTCCTCCTTCTCACAACCAATCACCTCATGTAGACAGTGTGGACAATGCCACATCGACAGTCAAGACAAATGACATGCACCACATCAACAATGTAGACTAGTGGCAGGTGCTGCATCAACATGCAATGTAGTCCAGGGGTGGCGCCACATCAGCATCCAATGTAGACTAGAGGCAGCGCCACATAGATGAGAGGTAGCACCACATCAGCATGCAATGTAGACCAGAGGCAGCGCCATATAGACCAGAGGCAGCGCCACATCAACATGCAATGTAGACCAGAGGCAACTCCATATAGACCAGAGGCAGCGCCATATCAGCATGCGTGACGCACAATGCAGAACGCGCCAGTGCTAGCGTACAACCAGCATCGAGCCAGCACTTCGCCAGCCCAGTCAAAGTCAAGCCAGTGTTCAAGCAGCATAGCAAGATTGAATGCTTGAGCAACTCGAGGCCAACCTTAAGTAGCATTTGTCGAGGTTGTCTGGCCTCGGTTGTTTTTCCCACAGTCGTCCAGATTGACTCACAGCCGAGGGCCTGGATTGTACAGTTGCAGACTTTCCCTTTGGACCTGATGTCGTCTGGGTAGCTGCATACAAACAAATGTGTGCGTCCGATCGACTGCCTGGGCTGGGCACACTTTGATAATGACTGTTGGACTTTCCGACAGTTGACTTTTGTCAACTGTGCCTCGTCCAAGCCTTGAATCTTTTCCTGTTTTTTTTTCCCTCGTTTTGGTTTGAGTCTGGGTGTGGCCTGGCAAGACCCTTTGTTTCCACGAGGCATATTATATGGGTTATTGCATCCCTGCCAGCCCAATTTTCGAGTTCCATCGCAGAAATACATTGATTCTCACTCAACCCAATTTCATATGCAGCAACAATGTCAAGAGCAGTAGGTAAGAGTTCTTTCTTACTAAACCATCTGGCTTCAGATGAAGGTTGGGACTTGAACGTTACCTTGTGTTGCTTCTGAGGTCGTCCTTTGCCACCTGTAGAGAAATACCCATGTTCCAATATTCTTTCAACTTTATAGCCTTTATTTATAGAGGGTGGAAACATAGATGGCAGATTCAAAAAATTATCACTTTCTACATAAGGCAGTAGCTTAGACGCATGGAAGACAGAGTATGTCCTTAGGTGTGGAGGTACATCTATGCGGTAGGAAGGTCCATCTTCACCTCCAATTACTTTGAGAACTTCCCCAGGGGCCGTAGTAGACAGGTAACAATTTTTGAGACACATTTTCTTCTAAGGAAAACTTTTTAGACTTAACCAAGACAAAATCCCCTTTTTGAAATTGTGAAGGTCGACGACGTTTATTAGCGTGTTCGATCATTTGTAGTTGGGCCTTCTGTATATTTTCCTTAACCTTTTTGATATCTTCTTCATATGAAACTGTGAATTCATGCATTCCTGGGGGTAGCCTCTGAACCTGGTCCCTTGTTAATGCGTCAATTGGATGCTTAGGCTTCCATCTTTTATGCAGTGCGTTAGGCGTTCTAGCTGTAACAGTATGTATACTGTTATTTTGTAGGCACTAACAATTTTAGGCAAGTTCTCATCCCAATCTATTTGATCAGGTCGGACATACATTCACAAAAGTTGTTCGCGAAGACGATTCATTTGCTCAGTTTGGCCATTCGTTTCAGGATGTCTGCCTGATGACATTGTCAACCTCGTCCCATAGACTTCTATCAACTTTTGCCATTGTAGACTAGTGAACCGAACACCCTTATCAAAGACGCTGGTTTTCAGAAATCCATACTCAGTGACCCATCGCATCTGAAACTTTTGGATGACTAATTCGGTTCTAGCTTCAACAGGCAAAGGAATGAATATAGCATACTTTGAGAATCTATCCACGATGACCATTACTTGACTGTTGCCATTTTTACTTTTAGTGAGCCTCATAAAGTTAATGGATATAGACTCACCTGACTCACTTCGAATAGGCAGCGATCTCAGTAGTTGCATCGGATTTTCATGTGAGGGCTTGTTCCTCTAACAGACAAGACAAGTCCGCACATAGGTTAGTACATCTTCTTTCATTCCTTTCCATTCAAATCGTTCACGCACATCGGCATACGTCTTCTTAAAACCAAAGTGACCTTTCACATCATAACATTCGTCAATGATTAAACTCTTAATTGATTCTTGGTGAGGAATACACAATCTTTCTTTGGTTTTATCTAGAAAGAAGAGTAAGCCATCAGTCGTTCGATATTCCAGAAATAACTCAGGGTTCTTTCGTAAAGTCTCAGTGATAGGACTCCAAATGGGATCACTCCCGTAACCTTTGCGAATTTGTTCTTTCAATTCGTTTCCGACATCGAGATAAGAAACAATGTTTCCAAAAAAAAATGCACGCCTCGACAGTGCATCCGCAACCACGTTGGACTTACCTTTGATTGTTTTCACCTCAAAGTCAAAGGTATAAAGGAAAGAGGACCATTTTACCAACTTGTCAGAGAGTTTAGGTCGCGTCTTGATCCACTTCAAAGTAGAATGATCAAAGTAGACAATGAAATGCTTAACAAGTAATGTTTCCAGATATCTAGTGCAACAACTAAGGTATACAATTCCCTTTGATATGCGGAGTTGACCACTTTCTCTAACGAAAGTCTTATGGACATAAACTCGATAGGTCTATATTTTGTACCGTCGTCTTGCTGTAGCACAACCCCAATCCCATATTGATTTGCGTCAATCGTGACGATGAAAGGAAAAGAAGGGTCGACAATTTTTAGGACAGGGTAGTGATTCAGAACATGCTTTGACTTTCTAAATGATGACTCACAATCTTTGTCGCACAACCAAGGTTTTTTTTTTCTTCGAGTAATCTTCTCATAGGAGCAGCTATCAAGAAGAAGTTCCTGACGAACTTCCTATAGTAGCTAGCAAGTCCTAGGAAAGGTCTTAGTTCAGTTATAGTCTTAGGTTGTGACCAATCTCAATCTCTGATTGCTGTAATCTTCTTTCTTCAGGCCTTAGTCCTTCCTCGTTCACTATATGCCCTAAGTACAAGACTTCAGGCTTAGCAAACTCAGACTTTTTTGGATTCAGTTTGAAGTTGCCCTCGCGCAACTTCTGCAAGACCATTTGCAGGTGTTTTTCGTGATTTTCTAGTGTTTTACTATACACTAGAATGTTATCGAGGCAGACTACTACGAACTGATCAAGCCATTGACGAAACAATTCTTTGGAAGGTTGCAGGCGCATTGGTCAAACCGAAAGGCATAACCACGAACTCGTAGTGATCATACCTAGTTCGGAATGCCGTCTTGTGTTAATCCTCAGGAGCCACCTCGATCTGGTGGTAACCTTACTTGAGATCAATCTTGCTAAAGTACCTGCATCCATGCAACTGATCCAATAGATCGTGAATGCGCGGAAGAGGCTCCGCTTTTTTGACAGTGACAAAGTTTAGCCCACGATAATCTATACATAGGCGAAGTTCACCTTTCTTTTTGTGTACGAATAAGACAGGTGCACCGTAAGGGATGAGCCAAGGCGTATCCGTCCTTTGTCAGTAAGTTCTTGCAGCTGCTTACGCAATCCCTCAAGTTCCCTAGGAGACATTCGGTAAATGAGACCCTTGGGAATCTTGCTTCCGGGAATGATCTCGATCGTGTGCTTAATAGCACGCCCAGTGATTCCCGCCGACTCAGTATGCAAGTCCTTGTATTCATCGAAATTTTTTTTTATAGAAGGTGGATAGGATGAGGAACACTCACCAACTCGCTTGACAAGCACCATCATCACCTCCTGATCCAACTTTTTCTTTACTACCATCGAACGGAAGGCTGGGTAACTTATACAAGAAAAAGACAGAGTGGAGTGAGAGCCAGACCTATGGTACAATTTAATCACACGTAGTTCGGACATCTCGTCCTTGAGTTTCACGATTTATGTTTGAACCTTACCTCTGGGTCGGCTTCCTCGTGCCAATCTATTCCCAGAATCATATCAAACGGCAGGTTCTTTCTATTAGGAGGATATCTTATGTAAAATCTTCTTATCTTCCGTAACCCTGAAATAACATTTAACACGATCAACGTATTGAGAGATAATAATCGTGCTCTTGTTAGCCAATATGGACGTGATAGGTCGAGGCAAGTCTTTTACCTTCATTCCCAGATGCAATTTATGAATTGCCTTCTTTGAGATATAAGACCGTGTCGATCCTGGGTCTAACAATGCACCAACTCGTTTGTGCGCAATCTCAATATCTGCAATCATCAACTCACCCTTAGACTTAGCTTTCTTCGCCCACGAACTCCATAGTGCTATCAGTTCATTGCCGAGCTCGTCAAGGGAATCGTCTAGTGAGACAAAACAAAGTACAGTGTCAGGGTGTTTTGAACGACGACCGGAAGAGAAGAGCCATCCTCCGCCTTGAGAGTCGAAAGGTTAGAAGGGTTTGCATGCGCCTTACCTTTGTCTTCGTCTGAACCTTTCGACTCAGTATGCTACTCCTACTGGCTGCTCACTTTTGAGTTTCTGATAAGCGGGCGCTAGACTATAACATGCCCCACGGTGCCACACTTGAGGCACTGGCGATCGTCCATCTTAGACTGCCATTCCTTACGTGTCATGTTCATTTTCTCCCAAGGTTTTTCGAACGCAATTTCGGGGTGCTCGGGAAACGAGCGTGGCCTCCTCTTCTTCTTCCACCGATTCTGACCTCCCTTGTTGGCCATTACGGCAGCGACGTCTCCCTTCCCGGACTTCGCTGCCGCCATTACCTCCTCCTCCCTCAGACTCGTCGAGGGGTAACTTCTCTACGGTATCATCGTCAAACACAACAAGCATATGGTCCTAGCGCTTTTGCCGCCAAAGGACCCGCTTGCCGTAACCACCAACCGGTCCCGATTTGACTACCGAAGTGTACATACCTTTTACTTGAGCGGTCATCTGCTCTCGTTGGAGGGCGAGATCGCGAAACTGCCGATAGTTATACTTTCCAGACTTTGCCTCTGCCACGAGCTGTCCACGAATGGGCTCGGGGAAGGCACACGAGTAGATATACAATACTTGGTTATCTTGCAAGTTCAATCCAGGTACCTGCAGAAGACGATCAACCTCACAAGACAGTGCATCGATTGAAGACCAATGCTTTTGCCTGATTGGGGTGAGTTCGTCAAAAGCCTTGTCGATCGTCGTTTTGCCGAGAAATCTCTCCTTAATCTTTTGGAGAAATTGTCTCAACGTCAGGGTCTTAGCCCACTTACCTATATCTTCGAAGTCGGCGACATTGGCCCCGGACAATACCCAGTCCTTGGCAACTCCCCCTAGACACGACGTGGAGAAAGCTACCTGGCTCTCAGGCTCAACTAGCGTGGTACTACAGTAAGTCTGAATTTTGAGAATCCATAACAATAAGTTTTCATCCTTCTTGTTGTTATATGTGAGCGACAATTTCATCTTAACCTTTTCTCTGCCGGTTCCTCAGATTCTTTGTTCAAGGTTTCGGGTTTTTCTGGTGTCACCTTCTGCATTGCATCTTTCAAGAGTTTATCTTGGGGTGGTTTCCTAAACTGCTTCCCCTTTCGTCTCCTCCTTAACACTCAACTTATCCTTACCTTTCGTCATTCTCATTATAGCTTCTAACGAGACAGTGTTAGTGTCTATCTTCTTCTCAAGATGAACAAGGTAAACCATGATAGATTGCAATACGGTTGAGAGATCAGTCTCAACTTCCTCAAAGTGAAATCGTTCCCTCATCTCTTCTAACATTTTCTCTTGCTGTTCTTTTTCTTCTTTTCTCCTCCAGTATTCTTCTATCTTTCTTCTTTCGTCTGCTAGAGATTTCTCTAATTGTCTGATATTTTCCTCCATTATCTCTACAGACAATTCCTTTCTCTCCTCACTTTCTTCTTTCTTCTCTTCTTCCTTTCCTTTTTGGTCCAGTCTTTCAAACTGCTCGACGACAAACCGGTCAAGAGCATTACACCCTTGTTTAATGAGTTCCTCGACTCGCTGCCCTGTTTCCAGCATCTCAACACCAGTTTTTACGGCTTCCAGTTCACCCTGTGCATCTCGCAGGTTGAACTGTCCGTGAATGTGTTGTTCAGCTGCTGGACCGGCACCGTGTATCTCACCAAGCAATTGCCGAAGAAGGCCTTTTAGCGTTTGCCTTCTTGCGTCAATCTGACCACGCGTCTTAAGATCCCCACCTTCTTCATTTGCATAGACTATGAGAGGGATAGGGAAGAAAAGAAAAGGAATGAACTGCGTCAAGATGGAGGCATGCAGACATTTCCAAAGAGTTCATTTTCATGACGTGTATCTACCGCACAATAAATAAACAAAAAGACAGAAATAAATTGCACGGTACACGCAACTTTTACAACAAGAATCAATCAAACAAAGAGAAATGAGTTCTCAATTTAATTCTATGTTCTAACTTTGCTGTTTGTTCTTTTGTGATGACGTCCTATAGCAATGTACAGGTACCGCAGCCACGGCCAGTGTGTTCAAGACAACAGCACACTCGTGAGTACACAGCAATCACAGAGCAAACAACAGGTAAGTAGTCAGCCAACACAATCAACACAGTCAATGGTTAGCTTCCAATCTCCCCTGCTGGACCATCTGTAGAAACAATGCAATTCAATACCTCACCCTCTGCAGCATGCCACATGTCATCCCTGGAATGCCAACACAACAACTCAAAGAGTCTGCCACGTCAGCACATCAAGGACCCGGTAGATCTACAAGGGGTGTGCCACGTCAGCAATGCATGCATGCAACACACAATACTGGCATGCCTTGTCAGCGCATCAGCAACAGACAATAGTGACACAGGTATGTGCCACGTCACCCATGCCCTGCCACAATACCACATCATGCCACGAGGACAATGTGTCACATTAGCGGTCCTGATATCTCTCTTGACCAGCGCCACTTCAGGCTATTGCCAACGAAGCTCTCGCTGGTATAAGTCTTCAGGGCAGCCACCTCCTCATCTTCAAGGGACAGCTGCTCGCACGTGCAATACTACAACGTCTAAACTTGCAGTATTTACTGCGCGCGTTAAACCACCAGTACCCTGCCCAGCCAAACTTTTGTCGCCTCCCGAATTCATGGAAGACGTGGGCAGGCCTGGTAGAGGCTCGGTACAGCCTCGACACATGTGTGGTGGTCGCTCGTTTTGAAAATGGAAACGGGTGACCCGAGAATTAAAAAAAAAACAAAGAAAAAAAAAAGTGAGAAAATGAAAAAAAAATTCTCCCTCTGAAAATGGCGCGAGCGGGGGGCTGTTCCTCTCGGAGCGGCGCAAGTTCTGGAAACAGAGACACTCACTCAGTGTACAAAAAAAGAAAGAAAAAAAAAAAAAAAACAGATACATGGCCTCGCTGCACTACTCTCGAAATGTGCAAAACGAGAGTGAATCTTCCGCTAGATTATGGAAAGATACAACCCCAAGATTTTTGTCTTTTGTGCATGTCGAGAGCAATGCAGCGAGGCCCACAGCGCTGTGCTGACGCCTCATCCTACGCCGTCAGATTCTCTTGGGACATGGAAATACAGGGCCACGCTCCATTACTCTCTACATGTGCAAAACGAGAGTGAATCTTCCGCTAGAACACGGAAAGATACACTGCTATGATTTTTGTCTTTTGTGCATGTTGGAGCGAGGCCCATACTAAAGCTTCGTGGCCCTTTTGTTTTTTTTTTTTGTTTTTTTTTTTAAATTGAGAAATTGTCCAAAAAAAAGAAAGATCCACTGCCACGATTTGTCTTTTGCGGTTGCTGCTGACAGTGCAAAGTGTTGGAGCGTTCATCCTACGAGATTTGCAATGGCCCACGGTGAACTCTTGTCCAGATTACGAAAATGGGAATGAATTTTACACTGGAACATGGAAGGATACAGAGAAGATCAACATGGCCCTGCTGAAGAATGATGACTTCTGGCAATAGAGCCATTTACGGCTCTCTGACTACGAGTCCGCCATCCGTGCCTTCGCCTGCTCCTCTGGCAGGAGCAGCCACCCTATGGGGAAAAAGAAAACGTAGGACAGAAAAAGGAAGAAGGAAAAAAAAAAAAAAAAAAAACAAGGGAGGGAAAAAAAACGAAATAACCAGCACAGAAGTACCGGGCGCCAGCATTGAAGGACCGGTCAGCCCTATATCACGACCACTTGCAAGCTGCATTCCCATAAGACGAAGAGGTTCGGTAGCTTGCCAACAACAAGGTTTGGGAAGACTGCTTCGGGGGTACTGGTGGTTTAATAAACGCGTTTCGTTTTGCACATGCGGCACTTCCCACTTACCTGGGTGCCACGTCAGCACCTGACAGCAGACAGCAGATTGCATTGAAGAAGTAAGCTCTGATACCAAATTGTAATGAACCCAGTCTGGCAGATGCTCACCAATCTTCAAATACCAGTAGAGTCAATATCTGCAGCAAAGTCTCCAATAAACGTGAAGTGATATCCCAAACAGTATCTCATTACCATTAGACGAGGAGAGTGGAGGGGGATTAGACAGAGGAGAAGGTTGAAGAGATGATCAAAGATCACACAAGAGTAATCCCATCAAGACCCCACTCCTTCTCCGGGCTTCTTCCCTTTGCACATCAACAACCAAAATATGATAACAAGTATAATAATCCTGATCACACAGTAGTGCCACGTGGCACTCTTATCTTATGAAGACCATGAAGACACAGCAGATTAAATGACGACGTCAACCTCAGGTGAGTACCCGATCCCAATCTTCCACAGGTCCCGATCTTCCTCCTTCTCGCAACCAGTCACCTAATGTAAACAGCGTGGACAATGCCAAGTCACCAGTCAAGACAGGTGGCATGCGCCACATCAGCAATGTAGACTAGTGGCAGGTGCTGCATCAACATGCAATGTAGTCCAGGGGTGGTGCCACATCAGCATGCAATGTAGACCAGAGGCAGTGCCACATAGACCAGATGTAGCGCCACATCGGCATGCAATGTAGACCAGAGGCAGCACCACATAGATCAGAGGTAGCGCCTCATCAGCATGCAATGTAGACCAGAGGCAGCGCCATATAGACCAGAGGCAGCGCCACATCAGCATGCCTGGCGCACAATGCAGAACACGCCAGCATGTCGCCACAGTCCCTGTCGTCGTCCGCAGTGCTAGCGTACAGCCAGCGTCGAGCCAGCACTTCGCCAGCGCAGTCAAAGTCAAGCCAGCGTTCAAGCAGCATAGCAAGACTGAATGCTTGACCAACTCGAGGCCAGCCTTAAGTAGCATTTGTCGAGGTTGTCTGGCCTCGGTTGTATTTCCCACAGTCGTCCAGATTGACTCACAGCCGAGGGCCTGGATTGTACAGTTGCAGACTTTCCCCTTAGACCTGATGCTGTCTGGGTACCTACATACAAACAAATGTGTGTGTCCGACCGGCGGCCTGGGCTGGGTACACTTTGACATTGACTGTTGGAATTTCCGACAGTTGACTTTTGTCAACTTTGCCTCGTCCAGGCCCTGAATCTTTTCCTGGGGTCTTTTCCCTCGTTTTGGCCTGGGTCTGGGTGTGGCCTGGCGAGGCCCTCTGTTTCCACGAGGCATACTATATGGGTTATTGCAGGTCCATAGGATGCGGTGCAATCCTTTTTTTTTTTTTTTTTTTTGGCCCTTTGTCAAAGAAAAGAAGAAGAAGAAAAAAAAAAAGGATGCAGTTTAATCTACCATCCACGATGCAGTGCAATCTACAATGTTGAAGCGTTGGCTAATTTTCAGAGGTCCACATTGCTGGACCACTGCAATCTTTTTTTTTTTTTTTTTTTAACAATAATCTAGACCAGACATGTTCCTTCTTCTTTTTTTTTTTTTTGAAGTCCAGGTTGTTGTAAAGGCTGGCTGCTAGGCATATGACAAGCCTGCCAGCACCTGACCATTTGATCATCCCGATGTGTTGCCTAACTGGTCCCCTATGAGACACCCTCCCACCCTTACTCATCATCACGATCCCCGGCGCATTCTGCTCCCAAGGTCCTACCTGACTATACCCAGGATCATCACCCATTCTAGTGATGTTTGACCGGACAGCGGTTATAGGCATCAGGACTAAGCAGGTTCTCACCTCCCCCCCCAGCCCTGATTGAAGCACTAGAGCCAATTCATACCAGGCACTTCGAGCGCTAGGGGTAAGCATGCCACTACAAGTCCCATAGACGAACCCTAGTTTTTCCTGTTTTTTAAAGAGAGATCCTAGCCTCACCATCCGCTCCGCATACCTCTATGATGCTCTATCATCAACTGGATGTCGAGGCATTTTATAGCATCCCCCAGAGTAACTCCAGTTTCCATCCTAAGTGGGTTCACTGCCACCATCTGCTCCCACAACCTCTATCATCAACGGGAGCTACTCTGGGCTATTCTAATCTGACAGTATTCTCCATGCAGGTAACAGACCACATCATACTGAAGATTGCAAAAGCGCCAGCACATATGGAATAGTTGACTTCAAAGTGACTTATCTTTTTTTTATATAAAAGGGCTGCGACCTTGACATATCATCATTTGGCCGGCCCTAGGTCATTCAGAATTGCAGTATTTTACTCATCTGTTTCCAGTGCAGTTCAAACTCAGGTCTGTATTTCACCAGTTCAGTGGTGTACCAACTGAAGCCAGTTTGTACTTCAGAGCGAGTTATGTTTTTCCGCAGATGGCGAGTTTGTGTCACTTCTGAAAATTCGACTGCGCCAGAGTTGAACGTTGCCTGTTTCTCTTTGCTCTCTTTGACTCATCCGATTTCGGGTTTAAACATGACCATGAATAAGTAGCGGAGGTCCGGATACTCGATGCACCTGGTCCCAGGTGAGGAATTGCCAAAGCGATTGACAGACTGATTTCCAGACGGTGATTGACTGTGTTTAACTCTATAATTGACTCAAATGAATAAGCTGGTTGACTGGCTGGCTACGCTTTCAAGCGGAATTGACCAAGTGAATGAAAGACTGATTACCAAATATGGATTTCCCAAAGGTCAAATATGATCTGATTCATCCCGAATAGGTGTAAGTACTCAAATAAAAACAGCTTCGCTGGTTGCCGTGGACCAAGAGGAAACATTACGAAGTGCTGGTTCGTCTGCCAGTCACTGGTGTATGGTTCCGCTTTTGTACACAATGTTGTGGCTGTGGTAGTTACGAGACTCAGCTCTTGTGGACAAGGGCGCTGGTACGAATCCGTTCTGAGGCCCCTGAAAGGACTGATCAGAAAACCACTGCCTGAGAGAATGACTAAGTGATTGCCAGAAGCAGTAACTGACTATGTTTGGCTAACAATTATGAACAGGAATGAGTGGTGCTGGACTGAGTGATAGACTGCCTGGCTGGTTGATTGGCATGACACTAATGTCCGTAAGTTTATGGTTGTAGCCCAGTGATCGTTCCGCAGCCAGATGGATTCGAACCGGTGACATCCGTTATAACAGCCGGATGCCTTTACCACTGAAACACCCGGTGTTTGAAGCCCTGGTTGTGCCATTCAGCCCACCCCAGCATCATTGCAGCAAGGACTTACTTCGTCAACGCACGACATGGATGAGATCCTCCGCAGGCAACCGCAACCAAACAGAATCCAATATTCCCTCCGCAGTTGCCAGAATCCCATACACGAGAATCCAGGTGACCCTCCCCTGGCTGGTTAATGGGTTCGTACATTTACACTGTCAGTACGTTTATCATTGTAGCCCAGTGATTGTTCCGCAGCGAGACGGAATCGAAACGGTGACCTCCGCTAGTCCAACTGATGTACTGGGTAGTAGGGATAGACTGTGCACATCACAAGTGTGTTTCGCACAGCTGACGGAGCATCTGTTTTTTGTTTTGTTTTTTAAAAACAAAGGCTCTGATCTATTCGTGAGGAACAGCACGTGCTGGGAACAGGGCCCAGCGTCCCATATACAAGTGAACAAGTGTGCAAGATGCCGGGGCCGTTTCGGCTAAAGAAAGGACTAAGAAATGCTTGATTTGCCACTCTCTGAGGGCCCCAAGGAGCCATCTTGTGAATCTTTTAAGTACATAGGTGGGGTTGCAGTCGTGGTCCCTCCGGGGCGCACACAGCTGACATAGCATCTCGTATAGTGAATTCCCTTACGAAGCTTAGCTGAAAAGATTCGCTGAGCGGGTTTGTTCCCTCCGGTGTACTGGTGGTTTAATGCCTGGTTACACTGTTGCACATTGACAGGAATTGTAGCAACAACAGACATCTTACACGGGGCGGCTGGCGTGAAGGTGGCAGTGATGCTTGGCGGGTTTCCTCGGAAAGAAGGCATGGAGCGCAAGGACGTGATGGCCAAGAATGTCACAATCTATAAAACCCAGGCCACTGCATTGGAGGCGCACGCTGACAACGACGTGAAGGTAATATGATGCCTTTGCAGAGCACGGAGGGGGTCAAACATGTCCAAATGTTTGGTACAGTGTACAGGATATTTGGCATTGCATTTCTGCTCTAAGGGCCTACTCACAGCAGGAATTCCTAGACTGAGCTCTGAGTGTACTTGCTGTCAGATACATCCAGGTCAGGCTGTAATTGAGGTCACGTAGGGCATATGGACTCTGGTTTGCAATTTTCTTTTTACTTTTTTTTTTTTTTAAGAAAAAAAAGAGAAAAAAGAGAAAGAAAAGAAAAAGTCTTGAGATATATCCACAGGTGACCGCAGGTAATCCAGAGTCATTATTGTTGTTTCATAGGGTTATTATTGTCCCAATTGTCCAGAGTACTATGTTACCAGTGTGGCCAGGGACAACCTGTCCGGCTGGGCCCATACGGTACTAAAAAAAAACAATATTCATTAATTTATTTTTATTTTTATTTTTAATTTGCCTTTGTTTTTTTTTGTTATTTTAACCACTAGTACCTTTGACGGTTGGGAAAATAGGGATCCTCGGGCGGGCCTCCGATTTTTTGGGAGGCCGAAACAAAACGACAGCAGCCGATGAGATTTATCAATGGCGGCCGTCATCGGGCCCAACCCCCGACTTTTTAGTAGTCAAGGAAAACTGCCAGTTTTCCATATTTTCCCAACGGTCGAAGGTACTACAGTCTTCCCCCGAATACAACGCACGGTCATTATAGCTGAATTTGGGCTATCTTTCAGTCTAAATTCAGCTATAATGACCGTGCGTTGTATTCGGGGGAAGACTGTAGTGGAAAGCCCAACCCCCGACTTTCTAGTAGCTAAGGAAAACTGCCAGTTTTCCCTATTTTCCCAACTGTCGAAGGTACTAGTGGAAAGCAACTTTCCATTATTAAACCAGGAAACAGCCCGGAGTCCCTCACATGAATCCTGCAGCCGAACGGGGATGGGAAAGGCACTCCCGGCCAATCCCATTCCCAACTATGGTCAGTTGCCTAAACATTGCCAATCCTACGGTTTCCTACCCAATATTTACATGCAGCTAATACTACAGCGACTGAGACTACTGACTCAACATCTGAGACAACTAGGATCACTAATATGAGGGCAATGTCTCGTACTAATTTGGCAAAAATTTTTGATCCGAACCTGAGGCAAAAGTTGTTCAGTTTATTTTCCTGCACAACGTACGGTCGACCACACCTGATGGTACCCCGGGCACTCTGACTAATCCCTCCAGGTCACAGGGTAGCATATCAACCCAATGCCCAAGAGAAGGGGCAGAAGCCAGAATGGTAGCGCATCACCCCACCGCCCAACCAAAGGTTGCAGTGTAGTGCATCACTGGCATTGATTGACAAACACCTAATCTTAGCAGGAGATTGGAATGCAGTCCAAAGTGCAGATTATGGTAGAGTCCCTTACGCATTAGAACCTACGGTAGAAGCAACGAAAACGGCAGTACACGAAGTTATGAAGCAAAAATCCTATGTTACCAGCTGTCCGGCCAGATGTTTCCGCCGGACGTCCGGTACCCTGGTTGTCTGGGATCTCAGACAACCGATTTCCGGCGAATCTGGGCTGCAGAGATGTGATTTAAAAAATTGGGGGGGTCCATGCTCGGTGCGGGGACTTCGTGGCAAAAATTTGGGGCTGTTTTGATGGCCGAAAAAAATAGAACAAGTGGGTCAGGGGCAGGTTGGGGGGTCTGCTGCAGAAGATGCAGCACTGCAGCACTTGCAGCAGCGACACTTGCAGATGCTGTAGCCGGTGCATTAGCTGCAGGAGGTGCAGCAGGTCAGCAGCTGCATCAGCTGCAGCAGCCTCAGCAGTTTTTTTTTTTTTTTTAATAACAAAAAGCCCACCCTTATAAAATCTGTACGAGGCCGGGGACCTCACAATTCGACCCGGAAAATCTGGCAGCCAGCTTAGCTTACAGGCAAATGCCTGTGGACCTCCCACTTTGAGTTCCAATTACCATCTAGTTAAGTCATGTCTGAATTGAAGTGGACTTTTGCTTGAGGGTGCCATTATCAACTGGACAGAGTACGTGACAGTCTGTCTGCAGTCTGCTTACACGGCCAAATCTACATTCCCAAGTTAGATTAATCAAGGTACCCAAGAGCCTAGCTCAGTGGGTACACCCATGGACTGTTGAAAATACAGACCCGTGTTCAAATCCAGATGATGGAACTTGATGAGTAAAGTTGTAAAACCAACTATTTCTGACTTGCCTGGGGCCGGTCAGCTTCATGATGACTAGCTTAGCGCCCGCGGTGCGGGCGGTGCGGCCTACGCCCACAACCAAAAAGCGGGAAAGGACATGCCCACCGGGAAACGACATGCCCACCGGGAAACAAAAATAAAAAATAAAAAACGAAACAACAAACCGACACACCCACCGGGAAACAAAAAGAAAAAAAAAAACAAAAAGCGGGAAAAAAAAAGAGGAACGACACGCCGACCACGAAACAAAAAGAAAAGCAAAAACGAAAAGCGGGAAACGACAGGCCAAAAACGAAAATTCTAAAAGAAAAAAGGCCGCCCGCTTATCGATGACAGTGGCTTCAAGATATTCCCTCACATCTACGCCCACCGCCGCCCGGTCCCGTGGGCGAGCTCGCTCGTTTAATGGCGCACTGTGAACATTTCGGTACACGCGCCCCTCTGCACACTTCCCCGCCCTGGATCGCCTTCATCTGCCGGCCCTCCTCAAAACTTAGACCCCAAATCCGGCGCGCAGCGGACCATCGACCTCCCCCCCGCGGCCAATGCTGCTTAAGGGGTAGGATATCTCAAGGCCATCACCCTAAAAAAAAATAAAAAAAAAAAATAAAAAAAAATAAAGGTGAGAAATTGTGGTTCACCTTCTCTAGTATTATGGTTCAGGCTTTCTTTTTTTTTTTTGACTAAGATTAGATTAGATTAAGGTTAAGTTTTTTATTTTTTATTTTTTATTATTATTATTAAAGAAAGCCTGAACCATTATCAACTGGACAGAGTAAGTGACAGTCTGTCTGCAGTCTGCTTACAAGGCTAAATCTACATTCCCAAGTTACCAGGGGAGGCTGCTCATATCATCTCCTCTAGTATTATGGTTCAGGCTTAATCTAATTTAATCTTAGTCTGGGACTAACACGGCCCAGAGGACCTGAACAGGTCTGGGTCCTACTAACATTCAGCTAAAGGCCTACTGCGGCGCTAAGAAACCGAGTGTTCTGGTATGACGCTCTGCTAACCAGAACGTTCAACCCCTACTTATCATCTGCTAAGAAACATTGTTGACCCCCCTGGATTGTTCATCTCCAGTACCCATCTCGTGATCACCAGACCCTTGCTAGCATGCACCGTTTCCTGCTGCTGGTTCTTTGCCCAAGTGCGCCTGAACCATCCTATCTGGCTTCGAGACCCTTTCCCAGCTCTAGCTTTCCTCCTACAATCCACCAGGATGGCCTGCTTCAGGCCTTGCTTAACGAGACTCTTGATTTCCAGGTCTGATAACGGCTTTTTCTGAAAACGTGCTCTGTTCCTGTCCTTCCAGATTACCTCACAGATAAGTCCCCTGGTGACATGTGCTATATACCCCCAGCCTCAATGTCCTTTAGCGCTGGCAGGTAAGAACCCCAGCAGTGTCCACTTTTCATCCCAGGTTACTGACTGGTCTCCAAACTTCGACCAGTGGAACGACCAGCATTTCCAGATCCGTTTGGATGCTGGGCATTCCACCACAAATGGTTGGTGGATTCAAACGGCCATCTGCACCTTGAACAGCCCAAATCTACTACCATTCCCCTGCCCAACAGCCAAACTGCGGATGGTGTAATCACCAGGGATAACATCCAAAGTAGGCTCACCTGCTTCCCGTTAGGCAGGATTGTCAGCGTTTTCCATAGCCTCTCGAAGTCTGACCATGCCTGTGATAGATCTTCACCCCAGACTGCTTGCCATCTGGAGGTGGCAATCTGAGCAGGCGTTTTTAAACCAACAGCAGATCTCTAATATCCTTGTAAGACTGAGTACTCCAGCAGAGGCCTGTTTCTCTTCTTCTGAGCTGGGTGACCAGCTCCATGCCAGGGGATCAATGCACAGTTGACGAAGTGGTGATGTTCTGCCAATCCAGTAGGGGATTCTATTTGCTAGCGGTCCTCTCCGTCTCTCTACTACCCTGACCTGCATTGGGTTGTCCCAAATCTGGACTGTCACCTCGATGGTTCGAAGGGCCCTCGCTGCGCCAACGCTCGATTCTTCTGAAGCCCCTAGGCAAAATTTCCTTAACCTTCCACATGATATCTCCTTCCTCTCCCGTGTTTGAAATGTACCATGTTCTGACTGGGTCTACTCCCTCCGGTCCCAAGATACCCAACCAATCAGCTGGGATGGAGCCCATCACCAGTTGCTAGTGCTCCTCCATCTGTTGGAGTCCTCTGAGTGTTGGCTTCACTTCGCTCAGGGGTCTCCAGTCACCCAAAGAGATGGACCACAAATCATCTATCTTTACTATGCCTCGTCTCAGCCACGCTTGTCTAAACAACCCCGGGGAGCCGTCTGCCACGAGAGAGTTGTGCAGCTGGTCCTGGACAGCTGGATTGTCAAATATGAGCTGGTCAAAGACTTCTTCTTTTGTGGTGGGTGGTTTCTGTGTGTCCGGAGGATTCTGTTTCCACACCTTGCGGATTGCTTCCCAAAACATAGACTTGAACTTCTTCTTCCTGAAGGATGTCACACAAAAACAGGCCCATACATCCTTTGGCCTGCTCAGTCCCTATTCTCTCGTTAGGATCCTTTCTGCCAATGTCATCCATTGCTCCCTGGTGCTTGTCCTGACCACTTTGGCGAGCCATCCCCGAAGCTGTTCTTGGTTCTTGCGGGCTGGGTCTACTAGTCCGAGGCCCCCTTTTGATCTTGGGAAGGTAAGTGTGTCGAAGGCCAGCTTGGAGATGAAGCCTTCTGTCGCTAATGCCCTTGGCTTCCACAAGAATCTCGCCACTAGTCTTCTAATCACCTTTACTACCCGAATTGCCAGATCTCTTACTATGGTCACAAACCACAATATTGAGAAAAGTGCCACGTTGGCCACCAGGGCCCGCCCTATCAATGAAAGATGCCACACCGACCCCCTCATTGTGAGCTGTGCCGCAATACGCTGTTGAAGCAGCAGGCCCTGTGCTGAGACATCCATTTGAAGACTGATCAGAACCCCTAGGAATCTCTCCTCTTCTCCCTTTTCCACTCGCTTCATCCCCCATACTGCATTGGTTGTAAACTGAGTTGGCAGTAAGTAGGTGGACTTTCTCCAGTTAATTGAGGCTTCAAAGAGAGTAAAATACACTCCTAGAATGGCTTTTATAGCAGACAAGGAGGTGACTGTGTTCTCACTTACAGCAAAAAGGTCGTCTGCCAATGCCTTCACTCTGCATTCCTCTCCACTATGCAGTTGCAGTCCCTTGATATTCGGGTTCCTCTTGATCGTGTTGAGAAGAACTTCAAGCTCTAGGACGAATACCGGCAGAGCTAGTGGGCAGCCTTGTCTCAGCGAGCGCGAAAGCTGGAACGGGGCTGAGAGGTGCCCGTTGATCATTACTACGGAGGAGGATAGAGTGTACATTGCCTTGATCCATGCGCAGACTCCGGACCTGAAGCCCATCCTCCTCAAGGTAGTGAGGACAGATGTTCAGCCCACCTTGTTGTAGGCTTTCTCCAAATCCATTAGGAGAAACAATCATGTCCAAGCTCTCGGCCTGTACAATCTCTAGGGTCTCGATTGCGGTTACATGTTAAATACGGACCGACCCTGCACAAAGGCCCCCTGATCCCGTTCCACCAGACTCGGCAGGTGTTTCGATAGTCTATGCGCTAGGGACTTGGCTAAGATTTTATAGGACACGTTCAAGAGGGAGATAGGTCGCCAGTTCCTGACTTCTGACTTATCCCCTTTCTTCAATAGGACTGTGATTACTCCATGCGTCATCCCTTTCCCCAGTCTTTCCCCTACTAGCATTTCGTTGTATAGTTCTACCAACAATGGGCCGAATCCCCCCCAGTTGGAGGAGTAAAATTCCACGGTTCGACCGTCCACCCTGGAGGATTTCCCTCTAGCCATTGATTTCATAGTCTGGGTGAGCTCGTCCAGGGTGACCGGTCTGTCCAAATCCAGTTTGGCCGTTGTGCTTAGTTTCACCGCAGTGTCTTCCCACATGTCTGAGTGCAGGGATAGGTCTGTGTCCATTTCTTCGTTCGAGCGCCTTGTTGTAAGAATGTTTGCATAGTACAGGCTGACATACTGAAGCATGCCGTTTGCTGAGCAGGCTACCGGGGCTGTCTTGTCAAAGGGGTGCCTCAACTCTATCATGTTCTGCTGCGACCGTCTAGTCTGTAGTTTCTGAAACATTTCCTTACTCGTCTTATCAGTCGTTTCCACTCCTTTTACCTTGAGCATCTCCAACCATCTACGCTGTTTCTCTTCCTGCATCGTATCCCATTCCGCTATCCTCCTTTCGCATTCGGCTGCCCATACCATTGCTGAGATGCGGTGTCTTTTCATATTGTCCTCTGCTTCTTCAATCCTCCTGAGGCAATTGGCCTCCCTCTTGTTCCTTGCTCTTGCTATGATTCGGGAACAGACGTCCATAATCCCGGAACGTGATGGTTAAACCACTGTCTAGCTATTGCGCAGTCGAGTCAAAGTAGGGTCTAGCCTCTTTCCAACTCTCCATGTGCCTTTCAACCCATTCTTTAATGCTTGGTTCTTCCAAAACTTGGCTGTTCAAACGGAAGAAACCCCTTCCCCGCTCCACTCCTAATCTTAGCTTGAGGTCCAAAACTACCGGTTTGTGATCCGATAACGGGTAACAGACCTGCCTAATGCTAACCACTCTTTTCTGCACCTGTTCGCTGAGTAGGTAGTAATCGAGGCGCCTCCTCATACTACCCTGTCTGTCTCTGGGAAGATTCGAAAACTAGGTGTAGCCAGGGTCATTCGAGTTGAGGACCGGGAAGGAGTCGGATAGCGACAACTTTGTGCAGAAATCTAGCAGCGTGCGCACGCCCTTTCGATCTGTTGACGAGGAGTTCAAACGGAGAGCCTCGTCCAGAGACACATTCCAGTCTTCTGCTATTAATAGCTTATCTGCTGTAGGCACGCGAGTCATCAACATGGAAAAAAAATCTAGCTCTCTCGCTTACCATTGTTGTGGCATAGTCATAAACACCCAAATTTCCCCTCCCACTTTCGCTTTCATCCATGCCCATTTCCCCCACATGTCCGCTTCTGTGTCGATAACTAGAGCATGCAGATCCCGACGGAGTAGGATTCACACTCCACCACGCATTCCCTGAGCTGGGGCCCGTATCTGTGGACCAACCCACCACCTTACAAATTCCTTCAATTTCTCTTCGTTCAGTTTAGTTTCTTGGAGCATAACACAATCCACCTTCCATTCATGAAGCCATGACTTCAGTCTTCTCCGTTTCATCCTCCCGTTGGAGTCCCTGCGTCCCCACACTTTCCACGTTACTGCTCTAATCTTGTCCATTGTCTACCAATTGCTTCGTCTGATCTTGGATACATGATGTTGTTTGCTGTGTTCCTCTTTGGACTGAAGTGTTACATGCACAGATATGTGATGTTTGTAATAACCGAGGAACTGCAATGTGACGAAAAGGACTGAAATGGACAATGCGGTGAGAGTAGAATCTCGACAGACAATGTGCATTCTCATACATACAAAAGTGCTGAATAGCGCAGGGAAGACTTAGATACAAAGACTGACCTGACAAGGACTGACCTTACACACGTAGTAGCTAGTAGCGAAACAGACTGCTAGAATGTTGATAGCTAGTCCAACCGATGGTTGAACTCAGACCAAACATGCATCGTACCCCTCACCA
>BFEA01000109.1:2097723-2108677 GCA_003427395.1 Chara braunii | reverse complement strand
TCTCTCTCTCTCTCTCTCTCTCTCTCTCTCTCTCTCTCTCTCTCTCTCTCTCTCTCTCTCTCTCTCTCTCTCTCTCTCTTTCTCTCTCTTTCTCTCACCTATCATTTTCGGTACGTGTCTCTGTTTTCCTGTGCATATTATTCTGTTGTTATCCGTACCCCGAATCTGCCATGTGGTTAATAGGGAGCCCCACTGTCAGCCCTGGTTAACGGATCTCCATTAACCATCTCTCCACAATCCCCTTTTCTGCTCCAGCAGCTCTGTACTCCTTCTCTGCTTCTGCAGTACTGTCTGTTTTCTGTACCTTCTGTTCCATACATTTCACATGTATAAGGAGTGCCTGCATTTGCAGCTCAACGGGTTCCACACATTTCACATGTATATGTGACTTGTGGGTCATTTGGCCATGCAGCGTTTATCTTCTTTGCTTTTCACATTGATGATACATGTGATTCGGAAATAGGAAACCTTAGACAGCTCATGTGCAATAATCTGCAACAAACTTGGACAAAGAAAAAGAAAAGATCTGAGACAACTTATGTGCAATGATCTGGCCGTTCGGGACATCCGTTTAAATTGGAACGACACAGAGATTTTTTTTTTTTTTTTAAATGACACAAAGAAGATTAGCGCAGCCTCTGTGCAAAGAATTGAAGTAAATCGTATGCATTGTCAATGGCATTTTGAGGTGGAAGAATTGGCACTCTCCAGGTCATCAACCGACAGCCCACTGAAGGCAGAACTGCCAGACAGAGAGGTCCCTGAGCCCAGCAAGATGGCCATGGACAGAAGGATTGCCACATCGGTGGATGACGAGGTGTCAGGATGTTTATACGAACTCAAGAATGGAAGGATGCCGTCTTGTGATTCTTGATGGGAATAGCCACAGAGAGCTGGGTGGCTTGTCGTGAGATGTTCGAGTCTTTGCTTTTAGAGAATTGGAAGGTACACCAATTGATACACAAATTTATCAACATTTGTATGAAAATCTCGTGCTGTTGTTGTTTATCGAGCTTTCTATAGTTGTCTAGCTAGCTAATGAGAGCTTGTCTATGAATGTAATCTGACAGTAATCATGCATTTTGTTGCCGCGATTGAAAATGTCAAAGCTGAAAGGAATACATGAGAAGGGCAAGCGGACAGTCAATAATCCTCCTGCAACAGGGGGCAATCCATGCCGATCAGGGATCCTTCGGCTAAATGGAAGCATGCGTATTTGTGTAAATTATCATTTAGTTATGTATCTTCCTATTTTAGTATTTTGACTTGCTGGGGGGACAGGAACCGGACTGACTCTCCCCAGAATGGATATGTGGAGGCAGGGCCATAAGGACCACACGCATCAATCGAGAAATTGTCTGTCCTTCAGGACATCCTTTAACAGTAAAAATAAAATAAAGAACTGCAATTGCCTGTCCTTCAGGACATCCTTTAAAATTGGAACAATACAGAGAAAGAAGATTAGCATGGCCCCTGCGCAAGAATCACACGCATCAATCGAGAAATTGTTCAAATGGTCCATTTTTGCCTGAGGTAACTTATGTGCATTGATCAAATCTGGAATCTCAGGCAACTTTTTTTCTTTCTCCTTTTTTTTTTTTTGATGTCTCTTTCGGCCAGAGATCTAGTTCCACTGGAATTTGACCGCAGGTCTTTATTTCAATTCTCAACGGTTCAGGGGTGTAACCCCAACTGAGCTAGGTCTGTTGAAATCTCGGGCAACTTATTTGGTTCAGGGGTGTTACAAAAATTGCAGGTCTGAAGATCGACGCCTTCTCCAAAGAGAAATTGGACGCGACGACGGCTGAGCTTGTTGAGGAAAAGGCGCTTGCAGATTCCATCATCAAGGGAAGTTCTCAATAGAGCATCTCCCCAGTGTCGTTTGGCATATCCGTTAAAACTTAAAATTGGAACAATACAGAGAACGAAGATTAGCAGCATGGCCCCTGCGCTTTCAAGGATGACATGGAATTGCATAAAAGAGCAGCTTCCTAATGACTAAGGCTGTTGCAGAAAAAAAGGCCTCTGCACTGCTTGCAGACTATTATTGTCAGACAAATCTGTCAGAGCTTGGAACTTTGGGTACATCCCTCAACTGTCGAAGAATAGCTTTGTGTATGTAGTAAGTACTGTTGAAGAATAGCTTTGGGTATGTACTATGTACTGTTGAAGAATAGCTTTTGGGTACCAGCTGGGCTAGCTCAGTTGGTTACATCCCTGAACTGTTGAAATGTAGACCTGAGTTCAAACTCCAGTGGAAGCAGATTAGTAAAATACCCAGGGCTGTTCTGAATAGCCAGGGCCGGTCAGTTCGACGATGATATCTCAAGGCCGTCGCCCCGAGCTTTCTGCAAGAAAAGGAAATTGCCTATTATATTATAGAGTAAGACTCAATAAGTACTTACTATTCAGAAGAAGAATGGGTTTCGGACGGCCGATCTTATTGCAGAAAAGGCATCTGTAGCTTCTGCGATCAGACAAGGAACTTTCAGATTCCAATCATTCCATTAACGGAGGGTTTAGAGGATTAGGCTTTTCTGACCACTGAGCTTGTTGCATGGAAGGCACTTGCCTTATCAAAGACGCCAGCTGACGACTGATCTTCGAAGATGCCACTTAGATGAATAGGCTTCTGACGACTGATCTTCGAAGAATAGGCTTCTCACGACTGACTTATTTGGAAGAATGGGCTTCCTTCTTGTGAGGCAGTCCTTGCCAGACAAGAAGGAAGTGAACACTATTGCAAAGTCGATTACTACAGAATGCAGTAAGAAGGACAACCTTGCAGCAATGGCAGGTGGATGATGTTGATTCATTCTTGGATTTAGACAGGAGGAGCACCGATTAACGACTCGGTGGTTGCTGCGGTGTGTCAACCAAATTGTTACAGGACAGAGAATGCTATAAAGCAGACTTTGAGGCTTGGGTGATTTTAATATGCTTATTTTTACGCCTCTCTCTCTCTCTCTGTATGTCTCTATGTGTGTCTCTCTGTGTGTCTCGCTGTGTTTGCTGTGGGGTTGTGTCAGGGCGTGAGGCAGAGTTTAGCTTGAGGGGTGCTTGATCGAATGCCCCGATACTTTGACTTGTTTCTTCAAAATGCATCTCTTGTTAGGACGGGGAAAATAACAGCAGACGTATGGGTTGATGCCACAATGATGAAACCCTGATGTTTGCCAGCTGGGTCCAGTTTGGTCATTGGTAGGTTCGAGATGCTACGATGTGAACGACGTTGAGGGCGTTATATAAAAAAATGACACTGCTAAATAAACCTGGGGCGATAGAAATAATGCCGATATAGCATTACAACGCGATGGAGGGCAATCAAAACAACGGAGAAGACAAAGGGGGGAGAATTATCACATTTTAATACAACGATCAAGCTCCCCTTCTCCTCCATACCATGGAACACTGACAGGGGAAGAGGCAGAGAGAGAGAGAGAGAGAGAGAGAGAGAGAGAGAGAGAGANAGAGAGAGAGAGAGAGAGAGAGAGAGAGAGAGAGAGAGAGAGAGAGAGAGAGAGAGAGAGAGAGAGAGAGAGGCAAACATGTTGGGAAAACCTGTTTCCAAGGAGTGGCTTTGTCCCAGTGAACGGCCCAACGAAATAGGGGCCTCACTGCACGGATCCAATCATCCAAAAGCGAGTTGACCTCTGCTGCCCCATTGCCAAGTGGATCGCATGGTCCCTCAATGACAAAAATGCTTGCAGAACTCGCCGGCACGACTTTTCTGCCTGCCTTTCGGAACTTAAGGCCGGACCTAAACTGCCTATGAGAATTCTATTTGCCTAAAAAAGCCATTGCCTACAAGAGTTCTATTTGACTAAGTCACAGTTGTCCCTACAAATATACATGTATACCCACTGTACGCTCTTTCTCATTACAAGCAGAGGGATCCACAACAACATTGATTACTCCTTTTGGGGAGGATTGACTGCTGAGCATGCCTGTTTTCCAGTCCTGTTCCATTCTAGGCGCCTACCCTTTCCCCAAAAACACAATGAAAACCAACTCGACCCACTCGTCTCCGCCGTTGTTTTTGCGGCCTGATAACCCTCTCTGATACCCTTCAAAACAAGAACTGGCCTTTTGGGACTTGTAGCCGTCTCAGCCATTGACTGATACCCTTTAAAACAAGAACGGCCGTTATGGGACTGATGGCCGTCCCAGCCATTGGCTGATACCCTTGAAAACAAGAACGGGCTTTATGGGACTGATAGTCGCCTCAGGCCCTCAGCTTGATAACCTTGGCTGATACCCTTCCAAATAACAACGGGCAGCCAAACTGACCTTGCCTGGTCCATATTTCTGGGTACTCATACTAGACTGCATTCTCTGCACCTTGATGAACCTCTATCAGATTCTGCTGCTGCACTACGAATCTGAAGGGTTGAATTTCCATTTCGTGAGTTTGACTATATTTAAGTATATTAGTATATCTCTCTCGACTGTGCCAATTCTACCTTGTCCTAGTCTGTCTCTTTGGAAACCCGCCGATTAGCACTTTGCTGTCCATTGCAGCTTTTTATTTTGCTCTTTTCAGTGTTTTCACTGTTTTCAAGTCTTTTTTTTTTCCCCCATGAAGCTTTGAATTCTGTTTCTACTAACTTTCTAGCTCTTTTTAGTACTTTCTACTGCAAACTTTATCTCTGCTAGGCAGTGCTAGCAGGTTTGTTTGTGTTGTGTGATCACTGGGATGTGGTCAAGACCCGAAAAAAAGCAGGTTTGCATATTCTCTTGAGTCTTAACTCCTTTCTCCTCCTTCTCTCAATCTTTTTTATTTTTTTATTTTTTATTTTTTAATTGGACCTTTTCTAGATTTATGCGTGCCATCCTTGTGCAGGGGCCATGCTAATCTTCTCTGTATCGTGCCAACTTTAACTGATGTCCTGAAGGACTCTCCTCCTCCTCTTTGACTTAGGCCCTTTCTTAGAATTGTGAGCTAGTTATAAAAAAAAAAAAGGTTTCAGCACAAATCAACCAGAACTTGAGGGTGCAGAAAAAACAGTCAGGGCCGAATTCGAACAGGAAATTGCGGTAGTAGAGGCACAGTCAGACAAGCTCAAGAAACTGAATACCGTATACGAACCTGAATTCACCTCCCTCAAGCACATAGCAGAAGGCAAGGCTCCCCATGTGTTGGAATCAGCCAAATCAGCAAGGCTAACTCTGATGGGGACCCGTCCACTCTTGGCTGCCCGCTATGTTGAGAAGACAAGAGAATGGCAGGTTGCCACAGATGTGTCGTTCGCGATCCCCAGGATCGACGAAGGACAGAATGTGGCAACCATCCTGCAGGAGAAAATCACAATGGCATATCCACTGGGCGTTTTTGAAACGGGCTTCCCGGCAACCCAGCAGGATGACAACACTCAGCCAGCACTGCAGGATGACCAGCCTGACCAGACAGACCTCACTGGCGTCCAGAAGGACCAGGCCGAGTCTGACCCCAAATCCTTCACCCCCCTCATTGCAAAAATGTCGGAGGGTACTAAATTGAAGGGAGGCATGAGATGGCGACCCTGGGACACGGTGACAGCCATTCCCTACAGTGTGCTGTCAGGAAATGGTATCCCCGCGGAACTCTAGGCCGCCTCACTGGCTATTCTGATCACCGATGGATTTTTTTGCGGGGATGCTGATTTAGATTCCAGGGCATATGCAATAGACCTGGAGAGATACTACAGAGATGAATACTCTGAAGAGGAGATGGAAGACTGGACTGAGACAGACCCCGAAGCTAAGATGGAGAATTCCCAGACCAAAGAAATTAGTGGCAGCATTGGGGAGTATAAGCTGGACGAGTCCCTGTCTGAGACCCAGTCTGACCCACCCGGGGTATCAGGGGATTCTATGGAACCCAGGGGACCAGACGCCACCTAGACTCGGAAATATTAGCCCCTTCACGGCCACCATACAAACCCAACCATGGAAAGGCTCACAAGAGAGGCCAATACAAAGGGGCTGAAGGTTGACTGGAAAACACAAGACCTAATCATTCGTAGCTGGAACGTCAATGGTCTTGGGAATATTATAAATAAAGAAAACAAATTGAACGACATAATTAAAGGACTGAAAGACCAATAAAAAAAACTGGCAGACATTATTATGTTGCAAGAAACCCACCTCACTAACTCAGAGGACCATAAAAAAAACAGAAGATACTTCACACGGAAATTAGGCGGCATTAAGGACGAGGTGTGGGCATCAGATAACACATCTAGTACGAAAGGTACTGCGATTCTCATTCCAAAATCCTCCCGTCTCTACTCGGCCGGATCAGTACAAGGGGGAGAATCAGACAATGAATCAGGCAGATGGTGTCTCATGGATCTGAAATGGAAGGAGGAAGAATTCAGAATCATCAACGTCTACGCACCAAACAATCCATCAGAAAGAGTAGAGTTCACGCTAACGGTGGGACAATTAATAACACCACTCTCGGCCTGTATCATAGGAGGGGATTGGAATGCTACCCCGGACCCGAACAATGACCGTATCTCCCGGGCAACATCCACTCAAGCCTCACAGGAAGCGGCGTTTATCCACAAATTTATGATGGACCACAACTTAGTAAACCCGTTCCGTACCTTGTACCCGGGCAGAAAAGCTTTCTCCCTGGTCAAGAAGAACCATGCACATCACACGGCCTTCTCTCGGATTGACTACTTCCTGGTCTTCGAATCCTTAATGGGAACTGTTAAGGACGCGAATATCCTGGATCTTGCATCATACCCTGGGCTGGACCACAAACCAATAGAGCTGATATTCAGTTTTGATCAATACATATCCAGAGGAGCCAGTTTTCACTATCTTAACAACTCTCTCCTTCTAAGCCAGACTTTTGAAGATAGTGTTCATGACTGCTTGCAAAACTCAAAAGGTGTGTTTCAAGAAGGCCAAGACAGATGGGAATGGTTCCAAGACAGTTACCTCTCTCTATCTCAATCAGTGGCCCGCATCTCTAGGAAATTAGCAAATGATCGGAAGCGAAGAAAACAAATTCTTGAAACAACACTTAAGATTTCCGAGTTAAACTTGATAAACAACCCGTCCTCGCCAATCTACTCAGCAGCCCTCGAAAAATCTCGGGAAGAGCTTACTTTATGGAAACAATGGGAACTCAAAAGACTTCAACTCAGGGCAAGGATGAATGAATATGAACTGAATGAATCAATGACAAAATTCTTCTTTGCAAGGATAAAGGCCAATAATAGATCTAACTCAATAGAAGGCCTCAACGAGAGGGTCGACGACCAATCGACAAGAACGAACAGCAAAGGGATGCTAAAAATAGCTAAGGAATTTTACCAAGAACTCTACCAGACCAAAACCTCCTCTCCCACTCCAACTCCGGTAAGAGAAGCAAGATCGAAAATGCTCCAATTCCTAGAAAGAACGATCTCCCAGGAACAATCGGATGTACTCGACAGACCAATTACCTTAGTGGAACTGCAAGTTGCGGTTCAGAGCATGAACAATGACAAGACCCCAGGCATCGACGACCTGACTAAGGAATTCTGGGAGAAGTTTTGGCCTATGATGGGAAGCGATCTGTTGCGCTTCTACCAAGACAGTTGGGAAAAAGGAGGACTGGGCGAGCTGCTGAGTAGCAGTGTCGTGACTTTACTATACAAGAAGGGGGATCGGGAAGACATTCAGAATTACAGACTTATCTCCTTGCTTACCCTCCCCTACAAGATCCTGGCTAAAGCCCTGACCAACCGGATCGTAAACCTCACTGACAAATGCTTTCACATAGACCAGGCGGGCTTTATCCCAGGAAGATACATCCTAGATAATGTTCTAACCCTAAACGAGGCAGATAGAAAAGTCAAAGAAAGAAAATAAATACAGCAATCTTGTTCTTCGACTTCGAGAAAGCCTATGATCAAGTAAACTGGGCATTCCTCAATGTGAGCATGGAAAAAATGGGTGTAGGACCCAACTTCAGGAAATGGGTCAGAGTCCTCTATAACGATGCATCAGGCTGCGTCCAGATCAACGGTCTTCTGTTTGGACCCTACCCAATTTCAAGATCAGTGCGGCAGGGGGACCCCCTTGCTCCGCCAATCTTTCTATTTGTAATGGAAGCTATCGCGTCCTTCTTAGCAAAGACCCCACAATACAAAGATTGCCCGAAATTAATGTCGGTACCCATCACCACATCCAATTCCCAACAGTCATAATGTTTGCTGATGATCTCACGGTCCTTATAAGAGCGTCGGACTCCTCGGTGAAAGCGCTTGTCAGAGCAATGGAAGCGTTCAGGCTGGCCTCTGAAATGAAAATCAATTGGAAAAAAACAGTAGGCTGGTGGCTTGCAGAGGAAGAAACACCGAATATGGAAGGTCCCGAAGCCGACATGACGTGGGAAAAACCGGAAGAGCCRAYRAGATACCTGGGAATTCTGGTAACTAAGGACGMCCCCGCCCCACAAATGGCACAAAATCTGCTAACTAAGCAAATTAACAGAATGGGACGATGGGGAAATACRTTTACGTYATTGCTAGGAAGGGCTCTAACCATCAACACATCTATCTTCTCCATGATGTGGTATATGGCCTCCATTTGGACTATACCTGATCACACAACCAAGGAATTGAACCGCAGAGCTAGGGCKTACCTCTGGTCAGGCGATCCTAACAACACTAAATACATACCCAAGATAGCCTGGCACTACATAACAAGAAGGCCATCTAAGGGGGGTCTAGGAATCATCGATCCGAAGCAGGAAACTAAAGCTCTTCAGATCAAGTGGATCATTAAGCTGCTAACCCAACCCAGACTGGCATGGCATAAACTAGCACTAGACAGCATCAGAGCAATAGCTCCTATCGACAGCCCCACCAACATGTCAGGCCTCTTCTGGGTAATGAATAAGGAGTGGACCCCGAAGACTGGCCGCAGGAGATGACCAGCAAATCTCTCGCTGGACGAGTCGCGGCCCCCCACCCCTTACTGGACAACTCTTATTAATATATGGAGGGAAATTATGCACAAGAAAAACAAGAAGCCTAAATCTAAGGATGAAGTGCTTCGACAACCCCTCTTTGGAAACCCATGTGTGAGAGACGCAGGCAATCACTCACTCTCACTTTCAAGCGGCCAGCGATGACTCTCATGGATCAAGCACGGAGTATGGAGGGTCAGTCACATATGGGATGAAGACAGAAAGGACTTGATTGACGAGGAAACAATCAAAGCACTCTTGAAGGGTTGCCACCGAAGAGATGAAAACCTGCAAATTGTAATTAACAGCATCCTGTATGGATGGAAGGACTTACTCAAAGAGGAGTTCTCTTGGAGGCCAGACGAATGGGGGGTACTGACTCAGGAGATGATTCCGGTGAGGGCTTATCAGTTTTCCCACAGGGCCCCGGGATCAGACCTCTCCGGGGTATTCACCTCATTCCCGATAGACCTAACCAACCCCAAAACCCCGTCCATCTACAACACAGACCTACAACAGTCAGTCCTGAGCTCATATACACTTCGAAAAGTAAGAGTATTAGGCAGTTGGCCAAAGGTAATCTTCCAAATGGAAACAGCGATCCAAGAATTAGAGTTTGACCCAGACGAGTGGGCATGGTCACCCGGCAACGACAGAATCTGCAAAACGCCCACTCAGATCACACAATACACAGTCAAAATGGGCTACAGAATGATGCTAAAGACGAAAGACCCAGATCCGGTGATTAAGGTTAGATGGAATAGAATACTGGGCCAGGAAGCCGAACAAATATCCAAAATGCCTTGGCGGAAATATAAATTAATACGTCCGGTCAAAATAAGAAGCCTACAGTGGCTCATTGCGTACACKGMKCTACCTGTGAACAGTTGGCTACACATCAGAAGGAGAAAAAATGACCCGAACAGTTYAGATATCTGTGTAGCATGCTCTGACAATGAACAGGAAAACATCATACACTGCCTGATCACATGCAAGGGAGCTACTGACTACTGGGCAAGAGCAGCTGCTCTGTGGAACTACCTCTTCTCTTCTCCATTTCCCGAGCACCCAGTCCAACTGCTCCTATGGACCAACACTCCTACTAACTTTAACAAGTCAGAGAGCATCTGGTACGGCATGATTCGAAAGGCGACAGATGCAGCAGAACATTGGACAACTCCAGCAGTTCATGCGAAAAGGTATGGGTGACAACCAAATCTTTAATGGAGACTGAAGTCTTCTCCCAATGGAAAAAAGTCAGGATTCAAGCTCAGGAAAATCAGGAGAAGCAGCATGAGATTCTGGCAAAATTCACGAAAGTATGGCTGGTCAATGGAAAGGTGGCGTGTATTCAAGGTCATCACCTCAGGTGGAAAGACTGGCATAACTCATGTCCACTTCAGAGAGCACAGGACAGTCAAATCCCACAACCTCAGGACCTCAGCGCCACATAGCTCGGTCATACGAACATGAGTACATGTATGAACATCAATGCGGTCCAGACGGAAGGAAGGGCGAGGGTGCTCTATAGAGCTTCTGGCGAATAACTACAGCTGAGGGATTAGGGGCCAGGGTTTAGACAAGCAAGGCAAACAGGGATCAGAATGGTAGGGATGTCATGAAGCACATGGGCAGAGTCTGAGTTTAGACAGAAGCGGCAGTGTTTGTAGCTTCCAGGCCTTTCTTGCCATCCATGTTTATCTGACAGGTTATTACAGTAGACCTGAGAGGAAAGGGAGAAGCAGGGCAAGCTGACAGTCAATCCTCCATGATGCTGGAGTAATCAATGCTGATCAGGGGTCCTTCGGCCAGACGGAAGGAAGCGTGCGGGTGTTCAAGATGTAATTTTGTTTTCTGACTTGCCGGTGGAATAGGAACCGGACTGATTAAAAGGGCCTTTACCCGATATAGGCCTCAGGCCTTGTTAAAATAAAGCAGCACGGGCCTTGAAAAAGTAAGGCATTGTGAAAAGGTATCTCGTCAGAGCTCAGAAACGTGAAA
>BFEA01000109.1:2081111-2091822 GCA_003427395.1 Chara braunii | reverse complement strand
AGAGAGAGAGAGAGAGAGAGAGAGAGACAGACAGACAGACAGACAGACAGAGACAGAGACAGAGACACAGAGACACACACACACACACACACACACACACACACACACACACACACACACACACACAGAGCAGTACATATTCTGATTCTTGCTTCTGCTTCATTTTCTTCTTCATTTTCTTCTTCATTTTGTTCCTCTGCCTTTTCTTTTTATTCCTCTTACTCCACCTGTTCTGCTTTCTTCTCACGCAGTCGACTGAAAGTTATTGAAATTGTACCCTTCTGATTTGTCTATTGAAAGTTTCAGATGACGTGTCCCAATGTCTCCAACAAGATCCGCTGTCTGCTGCAAAGGTTCTCCTTTTTCTTTTCCTCTTTTCTGGCGAGGGTGGCAGAGGGTGGGGGGTGGGGGGTGGGGGGGGGGGGGGGGGGGGGGGGGGGCCGGAGGAGGGGGGCCGGGGGAGGGGCGGAGAGCTGTCCATTAAGTTCTGTGCGAAGTTGTCGGCAATGTTATCTCTAATGTCGACTGCAAAGTTCAGCAATGTTTGGAATGCTGTCCCCCACACCAACCGCACAGAAATCCTAAAATTGTCCCCCAAGAACACCCCCCACCCCTTACCCTGCTATGCCCCACCCTCCACGTCGGCCACAACAGCCACCCCCACTCCTAACCCCCCTACGCCCACCCCTCACCCCCACTTTCCCGCTCCCTCAACTGCCATTTGGGTGTGTTTGGGGCAAGTGCGGTGTTACACTGCCATCAGCTCGACAATTCAGCTTCAGAATCATCACCGGATGCAGTCAGTGCAACCGTGATCGAAAATATAATTTTATTTTATGCATTTTTTAATATTTTATCTATGGGCACAGCGCGCCTTCTGAGGGTTACGTCAAAATGAAGTCTATTCTGGAGACGGATGTATTATAGTTTTGTCCCTTCTTCAGGGACACCAAGGATCATTGATCATGTTAACTCCATCTCCAAGGATCTACAGATTGTACATTCATAAGCTTTATCAGGCTCTACATTTCCATAGTGTTTACCAAACCTAACCCTCCTTTCTAGCGTGAGAAATTATGTCAATGCCAATTTGAAAGCCAACTGTGACATGACAATGCCCTACCCTGCTAAACCACCAGTACCTTTCCCATATGTCGCCCACGGCAGTGTCGGAGGCCCGAAATGAAAAGAGGGTCGCCGATTCGATTTATCAACGGTTGCCCTCCCCCGCTTGGCTACTGTGTTACCCGGCGCGTCCTAGATTTCAAGCGGGGAATGGTACTGGTGGTTTAAGGTGACTGTGTGAGCGTGAACAGGCTCAGCCTGTCCATTCCCCTAATGTTTACCCCATTTCTAGTGTGGCAAGTTGCGTCAGTGTCAGGGTCAACGGTGACATTGTGATGCCCAACCAAGATACGGTGACTGTGCGATGGACATAATTCTGCCAAGGATGAGATGGACTCAATTTTCTGAATTTATCAATTGGTTAAGATTGAACTTCATCAACGGAACTTCTTCTCCCCCCTATCTGATCTGAAAGTCCACTGACGCCCGTTAATACCCCGTTATCTCCCCATGTTCGTCCAGCAGACGGCTTCGAACAATAACATGCTTCGAAGATGCCGACTTCTTTCTTAGGGAACTTTAAACTGCCATGCTAGATCTGACTCCCACTTGAACATCTAGTACCCAAACAACTTGTCAATAGACAAAGTATATTTTTCACTCTCCTAGTGAGTTCGCCTTTTAGCCAATCGTACCTGTCCGAAGACTCCGAACCTGAAAGGTTCATTTTTTGCAGCACGACGACATCAGGATTCAGGAGGATGGTTCTGAGAGGACCAGTCCAAGGAGTTAGTGATATTAAACCACCAGTACACGGCCGTACATCGGCTGCGGTTCCCTCACTGCGAGTTTTGGAGGCCCGAAACACGACGCCAGCCATGATGAATTTTACCGACAGCGCACCGGCCCCGATTTCTTCGGAGGAGGGGACGAATAATGCCATGACATTTGTACTAGCGGTTAAAACCACTCGGTCAAAGTGACTCAAAATTGTAGACAAGCCATTGACATTCCATGACCGAGCATCCAGATCTGGTGTAAAATTGTGCCATGAGCTTTTTAGTAGCTTTTTTACTGCTGGCTATTTTTATTGTTCCCATTTGACATCTCAGCCTGATAGTATACCTTCCTTGTGCTCTACCTTCGGTGCGTCGGAAAAAAAACAAGATTCAAGTTGAGACTGACTGTAGTCACCATGGTACCTTTGAAATGAAGTTGACTTTGGAGGGGGCCCCGACCACATATAGGCTGCTGCTCTTCTGAGTTGGGCTCTTCGCCGTTTGGGTAGGCTCCAAATTGTGGGTGTGTACCACATCATTGAGAAGATTGATGTATTCAGGATACTAGCCCTACCGAATATAGAAGTATAGACATTGGACCAGCTACCCAATTTAGATATCATCTTATTCATTATGACGGGTGCCATTACTTGGTTGGTGCCGTGTTTGGACACTTGGACGCCTAAGAATCTGAGTGGTCCGTTGCCTCGTGACCAGCTTATTCCCTCCAGGGTACTTTGTGGGGGGTCAGTTTGCGGGTCTGTAAACCACCAACCAATTGTTTTGGGGTAAATTGGGTACTTTGTTCTGGATCTTTCCTCAGAAAGGAAGCAATGACCTCCATCGTGATGTTGAAAAGAAAGATTGGGGCTGAACGGGACATTCGATATGGTTGCAACAGATGGCTGTTGACCTGTACTCTTCCGTGGGCTTTCTAAGTTACTGTATAGGATTTGAAATCTTGAACCCATTTTTCTGAAATTTGGTCCTACCCTCGTTTTTTCCATGCATTTTTGTAAGAAGTCCCAGATAACGTGGTTGTACGCTTTTTTGAAGTCAAAGAATAATATGGCTGCATTCATTCTTTTGTCCTTAATGGATTTGACTGATTCGTTGAGGGCCGGTTTGCGGGTCTGTTTGGGAACCGCTGGATAACGAACCAGCAGGGGAGGGTCTTCCGCAGCTCGAGTGGGCCCTGGAACTGCCGATGGGACGGAGAATACAAAGTCTGGGTCTCTGAGCAACAGCTCAAACTGCTACTGTCACAGAGTCGGAGAAAGGTTGGAGGAGATCCTCTTCTCCTCCTTCCCCTAGCATGGGTGCAGATACTCCGGCGAGGGCCAACCCTTGAAGAAGGCATCTTGGTGGCAGTGAAATGAGAGAAGGTTCGAGTTGGCAATTTGGTGGTGGTGAGACAGACAAAGGTGCTGGGAAACCTGTTCCAACAAGATGAGCAGAACCGTCTGTCTAGAAGCGCGCCAGTCCAAGAAGCCTGGATAGATAAGATGCTGGCCTATAGGGTTAGAGCACTTAAACCACCAGTACTTCGTAAAGTTGTGCCCTCTAACAAGCCACAATTTTAGGAAACGTATGGGCCACTACAGGAGCGCCCAAATTCATCCAACTAGAAACGTTTCTACTCTATTTTTTTCTGCGGGCAATAGCTGGGCCAAGTACTGGTGTTTTAAGGAAAAGGATTCCTGGGTGGCATTCAGGCCGGAACTTCCATTCAGGACCTCGCCATAGACGCAAAGGAGTCGAGATGGAGACTTCCCACAAGGAACTCTCAACTCAAATTCTGCTAGTATCTTCATACACTGGGAGTCAAGCAACCTACCGATTGCTGAGGACCAAGATGAACCTACACGACAGAATAGCTAAACGTGTCACAGGAAGTGTTCAGACCGATCCATGGGTTTAACTAGCCTCGCTCCAATGGCAGATAGCCCACCGCTGCCTGCCCACAAATGCCTGGCTCATCGATCACACTCACGGTGACACACCTAGTAGAGCAAAACGGGCTCGCTTCCCTGGTGACCAGACTGCAAAGAACTTGAAAGAAGGTATCCACTCGCGAAAGGTAAATGAGACAGTTGAACACATGACATTGTTTCTTCAATGCCCATCGGATTCCGCGGGTCTTACCTCAGGCTGGTGACGGTGGACCCGAATCTGGAATGAGCGAGGCGTGAACAGACTGTTAATGGCCCTGGGAATGGAGGGCTCTTCCGCGCGGGTTCTGGACAGCCCAAGCCTCAACCTTCACAGCCAATTCGTTGACATAGGAAGAGAGGCGGTCCTTTGGGTCATCTGGTGCCGCCGCTGCACCTTGGCCATGGAAGGAGCACATATGAGGAATGGGGCGACTATGGACACAATCAAAAACATCATCGAGACTGAAATCAGTGCTCAGTGGACAAAAAGGGTGCAAAAAATGAAGCCTCTCTCCAAAAAATCAGGCATTGTTCGTCATATACATGAGGTCTAGATGGATTGGCTTGAGGGCGAATGGGGAGGAAGGATAGCGCATCATAGCAGGGGTCCAATGGTAGGGTTGGATGCTGGAAGTCCAGCGACGGCTGGACCCCTCCCAGAAGAACTATCGGCTATGCTTCATGGACTGGACTACGATTGGGCACTCCCCACCCCCGACTTCCCGGACTTATCCCCTCTCTCGAGTCACACACTGGTCGAACCAAATTGGTTTGGCAGGGAGCAGAAAGCGCCCACCGAGCAAGGCCAGGGTGGATGGTGAATGGGGAGAAGGGAAACAAACACCCGCCTCTGGTCACCCCCTGAAGTCCTGGGCCTATCTGCAATTCCCCGCGGGGCCGCCGCCAGCAAATTAGAATTGCGTCTGTGATACTGCCCCGAGATGTTACTTAAAAGAACAAAAAAAAAAAGGTCAGTGGTCAAGCGGCCTGTTTATCGTTCTTTTTTTTTTTTTTTTTTTTTTTTTTTTCTTCTTATCACCCGCAAGCCTGTCTCTTATACACATCTAGATGTGTATAAGAGACAGGATAAGAGGAGGGGATCAGCCCAGCCCTTTCGGCACTAGACGCCTAGACAAGGGCTGCTACAGAGCGCCCATGTCCCAACCTTATCCGTCCTCGGGGGCTATCCTACTGGTCGGGAGGCTTACTAGCAGCACCCAGACACACAGTAGAGCAGCCACCAGTGGGCGTGGCACGGGGGTGTGTGTTCTGCGCAATCCTTCAGGCTGCCTGCCAGTCTTTCATCGTATCTTACAATGCCTAAGTCATCTCCACCCCATAACTACCTCCCTATCCATTCCCTTTTCTAATCCAACAGTCTGCTATTTCTGAAATGCCATTCCCACTCTCCCCGTCCATCCTACTATACCATCTCGCCCGATGAAGTACATTCATACCAAAAGTCACCCCTACCCCACCTAGGCCAGGCCTGTACCATTTGGATGTTCCTCATTGTATCTATTAAATGTATATATCCCCAGCATTTCCTTTACCACCCTCTATTCCATCTATCAAGCCTTCTCCCTAAGTCGCATCTCCTCCTGAATTTTCCTTTTATTCTTGTATATCTTTCATTTGTTTTTGCTTTTTCAAGTTTCTAGCTCCCCCCCCCTCCCCCCCAGAAAACAACCCCCCTTATATGAAGTTCCCATCTTTTCATGGCCATTACCTCCTACAAGTCTCAACTATTATAGTACTTCTGCTCAAACTGCTCTAATCGTATCGTAGTTCTCCTAACTCTCCCACCCTAGTCTAAATAGAATACGAATCGGCTGCTTTCAATTCATGAAAGTCCATCTTCCTATTAATCTGATTCCTTCTCAGAGTCTGCGTCGATTGCCGGTGCATGGCACGTAAGCAGTGGGCCAAACAACATACGACTGGTCTGAAGATCCCAAGTGAGCAGCTGTGAGTTTGGTTCCCATCTGGCCTAGACACCTTTCTCCTTCTGTTCCCATGGCAGTGCCCGCCTGCCTCTGTGCAGGTCAGCCAGTAGAGCAGTTCTAATATTTTCCAACAGTCTTTCCTGGTAAGCCTGCAGCGGTGGAGATGTTCACACCGCTCATTCCTCAGGGTCCACAGGGCCCACAATACCGCTGCCCGTATGGTCTCCGCCGCCACCAGATCTTCCAGTCTCCATCTATCCACTTTCATCAAGGCTCCGAGGAGTATGGCGACATCGTCCTCTTCCATGACATTCAGTGGGGAATGCTCTGCCAATTCCCGCGGCCACCATTCCCGGAATGCTCGAACGACCAAGCATCGCACAAAGAGGCGTGGAATGGTCTCCACCTGCCCACATCCCGGTTCACATGTCTGCCGTGGGGATTGCCAAATGATAGAGCTGTCATATCAAGCCCACCTGTTTCTGGTCCGGTAGAGCGGCCAGGATTGCATTTTGCTCATTCCATCTGTGATGCGTCCATCTGTTGAAAAACACGTCCGGAATCCAGTCCCTCTTCGCCCACCGATTCTTCAGATCTGCACGTATATGATATATCTACCGCCTCCAGAAGTCTTAAAGAGTTATAAATGTTTTTCGTGGTGAGGCTCTGGATTGGAACTGCTTTCTTCTGCATTCTCTGGGCTGGCCATTCCCACTCACTCGGGTCCCATATCAAATCCCTTCGCCGGTCGGCTATCCGAAATTATGGCCGATCTTAGCCCTTCTCCTTCCAGCCCCCTTCACACACCGGTGACACCGCCACTGTTTCCATCATCATGGTTCTGTCCACCATTTTCGGCCGCGACGGGGGGCCTTCCTCCTGCGTGCTGCATTCCTGCACGGGCTCCCCTAACCCCTCATAGCCCGAGTTTACAAACCATCCTGTTACTTCCAGCTTGTCGTCCGGAAAGATGTTCCACCCTGTAAACTCTGTCTGGTCTCGTTTGTTTCTCCCTTTCCCCATCATGGTGGTCCTGGATTTTTTTTTTTTTTTTTTTTTTTGGGTCATCCTTGCGCAGGGGCCATGCTAATCTTCTCTGTATTGTTCCAATTTTAACAGATGACATTGTCCCGAAGGACGGTGGTGGTCCTGTTTTGGCTTAAGGGCTGGCGTCCAAAACGAGAAGTTCAACTTCTACTAATTTCACTTGACCAGGTCAGTTGTCGACTTGTCGCCACTTCCAGGGAGTTGTGCACAAATAGTGCCATAGTGGAGTCAAGAATCCATTAATGGCATTGGCATGCAGTCCCATCTGCATCTTTTTTCTGTTTCCACTCTTCCCCCATGGTTGTCCTAATTTAATGTAGATTCAATCACTTGGCACTGTTCGCAGCACAGAGTCAAAGACAGAGTTCGTGACGCTCCAAGGCCAGGTGATGGCGGGTGAAGGAATTATGGCAAATGGTGATCAAAAGACAAATGCAAATGGAATTGCAAAACATGAGCTGTCATGAAATGGGCGAATGCTTTCAAAGATCACAAAATCTGATCCACTTGACAAACTATTTATGGAAATTCGGGAAGTAATTTTTAGCAGTTTTTTGGGGCAGCAGGGAAATGCACAGGGCGAGAGATTTGGGCAGAAGCAGAAGCAGAAGCAGAAGCAGAAGCAGAAGCAGAAGCAGAAGCAGAAGCAGAAGCAGAGAAGTAGAAGCAGAAGTAGAAGCAGAAGCAGAAGCAGAAGCAGAAGCAGAAGCAGAACTGATTTCAAGTTGAGCATCGTACTGTACCATCATCATCATCATGACAGTTTTGTAATGAACAGGAAAGGGAGGCAAAAGGGATTCCAGTAGATGAGGGAATTATTTTGAAATGGTAGAGGAAGAAAGAGGTTGAGCGGAGACACTACAATTAGAAAGACGATCCATTTCTGGAATTTTCTGCACATAGACTCAACAGACTTTCACAAATCGACAGGATTGCTCATTCAACTCATGGCTATTCCAGCAACAAGGGATAGCATAGTAAATGTTTTCCACAGTGTAACTTGAAGTTGGCTATGCTTGTCGTAGATACTAGATAGCAGACTTTGAGGTTGTGAGCTGAAATTTAGCTGCAAGTTAGATGTAGTGGCTATGTATAGACTCTAGAGTCAAACTATTAGTTGATAAGTATAGATAGCTGTTGTTGCTAAGTATAGGTAGCAGTTAGCAGCAGCTCAGAGTTAGCTGGAGTTGCTAATAAGCATAGACGCTGTGTAGTTAGCTGAAAGTTAGCTCTGGCTGCTAAGTCTAGAGTCTAGACTCTGTAGGGTTAGCTGAGGGTTAGCTGTCAGTGAAAGTTAGCTGAAAGTTAGCTGAAAGTTAGCTCAAAGTCAGCTGAAACTTAGTTGAAAGTTAGCTGGGAGTTAGCTGAGGGCTAGCTGAAAGTTAGCTGAGAGTTAGCTGAACGTAAGCTGAAAGGTAGCTGAAAGGTAGCTGAAAGTTAGCTGAAAGTTAGTTGAAAGTTAGCTGTGGTTGCGCAGTTGGCAGCTTACAGTTAGCTGTAGGGCGTAGCTGCTACGTGCAGAGCAGACTCAGTCTCTGTAGAGTTAGCTGAAAGTTAGCTATAGTTGCTAAGTACAGATTGCCGTTAGCTGTCTCTATAGCTTGCTTCTTGCTATTCAATTTGGCACTTTTCAGGAATTACTACCTAGTACCCACGCACTGGAGGACTCAACTTCACTCAAGTCCCTTGGCCCGGGCGGCATTTTACCAGCTTGCCAACTATGGGGCCCTGTACTTGCATTTGTACCCCAGGCCTCTGTAATGTGGGCAACCACTTTACACACTGTCCCATTCAGAGCGACCTGGTCACACCAATTCCGAAGCTGATGGCCCCCCATCATCACACACAACAATGTATGCCATGTGAAGCCAGATATGAAGGTAGGACGCGGCGATGAATTACTGTGCGCACCCACATTCTGGCGCTGGGGCTGGGGATGCACTTGTCAAGTTCTCAGCTTGAGACTGAAGGCAACAAGTAAAATAACTATGGTTAGTGCCATGTTTGTCAAGATCGATTTTTTAAGTTTATGCCATGTTTGTCAAGATCGATTTTTAAAGTTTATCCCTATGTCCTGCAGGGAGTTGCACAAAGAACCCAGGAAAGGATCCAAGGGGGCGCCTTGCTAAGGTCTGGATGCACAGTGCCGCCACATAGTCAAGCAGGGCCTGTACCCAAAGGTAAGGGGCCACTTAGGGCAAGTTAGGGGCACTGGTGCTATGTCTCACCTGATTAAGGTTAAGTTTAGGTACACCTATAGCACAATAGAGGGGCTAGTAGATGATACAATGAAGATCCATAGACAACCACCCTAGTGAAGTCGTCGTCCGGCTAAAGCTACTGTAGGCCTGAGGGCAAAGGACCGCCTGGCGCTATACCTGACCAGATCTTTTTTTTTTTTTTGACGCCAGCGACCTCTACTAGAGGGGGTGGTATGAGGACCAGGTTCGTAACTTCTGCACCGGCATAGCACAGCACAGGGATTATCTGACACCATGAGTAAAGAAGAAACAACGATGAAGTAAATATGAATTAGAGTTCTCATGTCAATGATGTCATAACAAACAATTGCGTATCCCACCGTGACGAGATACGGCTTGACAAATCAATAGACTAACCACCACAAAAGCAATAAAGAAACAGACCGAACATCTGTCTGTCTGTCTGTCTCTCTCTCTCTCTCTCTCTCTCTCTCTCTCTCTCTCTCTCTCCTGTCTCTTATACACATCTAGATGTGTATAAGAGACAGGGTGGAAAGACTGGCATAACTCATGTCCACTTCANCTCTCTCTCACACACACACACACACACGCAGCTCTCTCTCTCTCTCTCTCTCTCTCTCTCTCTCTCTCTCTCCACCACCCGGGTGGAACGTAATGTGAAGCATCGTGAGCCCCTAACGTGCTCTCTCCTCCTGAGTCTCTCTTATTGCCCCCCTCTTTGTGCGTGTGTGTGCTTGTCTGCGTGTGTGCGCTCGTGTTGCGCTTCACAGAATTTCCACCATTCAACTAGTAGACCAACGTGAAGATGACTAGGAACTTAGTACGAAGCTGGATGGGAATCGCACAATCCGTTTCTTCACCGTGACGAGAAGGCGGGCCTGTATTACTCTGTAACGTTCCCACGCGGGGGAGGGGGGCTGCGCACCATCGAATTCGAAACGTAGACAGGATGGAAGCTGGAAGAGGCAAGGCCAGTTCTCTCACTCCAGGTATGGCACGATGATGCCATGAACGAGCACTGGGATGCGTTTAAAAAAGCAAAAAGGAAGATGGCTGCCACGGGGAGAGAACTTCGACCAATGATCAGATCTGACCGGACATGATTTATTTATTTATTTATTTATTTATTTATTTATTTATTTGTTGTACCGACCGGACGCGGTTCAACTTTCAAACTAAAAAAATATAAATAGAAAACGAAACGCTTAGGCACTCGTCAGCCCTTGGGGGAAACCGCCCTCAGTCTGGCCAACGTCCGAGTGGGGTGCTCTTTCCAAGTCTCCAATGCATGTGCCTACATCTCAGCAGGCTAAGCTAGCTAGCCGAAAGCAGGGGTGAAGCCTTGAAGGTACGGCCGGCACTCTACACTGTCTAGTATCTACAGTGGTGCGAACGGCCGTTGTTTCAGAAGAGGCTCAATGTAGCGTAGTGAGGGGCCTGAGGGCAAGATCAGATTAAAATGGGCGGTTAAAATGAACAGGGATGTGCAAGGAAGGGCGAGGTTTGATGATCGACACATTTGCTGTTGATTTCAACTGCCGAGAAAGACTGTTGAATAACTACTGTTCATTTCTCGTAGGCGAGCAGTCACGTGGGGCCTGATGTTAAGCAACGGTGGAGAGAAGAACGCTTTACCACCGCTGATATTGTTCACAATAAATCGCGCGCCCAAGCAAGCGATCTAGAGAGAGAGAGAGAGAGAGAGAGAGAGAGAGAGA
>BFEA01000109.1:2067450-2080472 GCA_003427395.1 Chara braunii | reverse complement strand
GAGAGAGAGAGAGAGAGAGAGAGAGAGAGAGAGAGAGAGGAAATGGTCCATGACCAATCTACTGTGCTAGACGGATTATCGGACCGTGTTTGTGTTTCCTCATTCGTTCTAGTGCAAGAGAGAAAACAGCCAAGCCAGCGTGGGGAACTCAATTCGCTGACTGGACGATTGAAGAGGATTATCGGACCGTGTTTATGCTTCATCATACGTTCTCGTGCAAGAGAGATAACGGCCAAGCCAGCGTGGGGAACTGAATTCGCTGACTGTACGATTGAATGGACACTTAATTGAACAGCTAATTTGGGTACCCGGAATGGCTGTTGAGCGTTTCTCTCTCTCTCTCTCTCTCTCTCTCTCTCTCTCTCTCTCTCTCTCTCTCTCTCTCTCTCTCTCTCTCTCTCTTCCACAAACGCACATCACCTTGTTCGCACCATAACGACATGAGTTGTCTTCGTTTCCGGATTAGGAATTCATCAAGATACAAAAAGCGAAAGGAAAAGGAAAGAAGATGACCGTTAAATGAGCATTAAATTCCGCACGAGACGAGGGGCATTTGCCATCTTTTTGTGTCGACTTGTGAACTCTACTCTTTCCACTTTTGAAAAAAAAACGATCTGGTCCTGCCTGCCTATCGGATCTTCGTTCGGATCGGCTATCGATAGGTGCTTCCTACCACTACCTAGTTGTTTCCTCATACGTTGGCCCATATGTAAATCTACGGCTCTCCCTTTTCAATGCCTGCAGGCCCCCTTATGTAATCTACGGCTCTCGCTTTCCCATGCCTGGAGGCCACAGGCAGTAGTTGCCTGCCGGCTACGTTGCTCCTTGTTAGCCAGCAACTTAGCCGGCTAACGTAGCCTCCAAGCTACCGTCTTCACCTGAATAGAACGTACGGTCATTGTAGCTGTATTTGAGGTATGTTTCAGTCTAAATACAGCTATAATGACCGTGCGTTGTATTCAGGGGAAGAAGGTAGTGACAGGGGGAAGAAGGTAGTGACAGCTTAGCCGGCTTAGCCGGCTGAAGCAAATTTTCTAAAGCAGAAGTTACTTTTTTTTTATACTTTTTTAATATTTTCACCCCGCATTGACAGATAGAAGTGATGATAAGAGCATACACTCCTACCTCTCTTGCAGGGGGCTCCAGTCTATTGGTGGGGAGCTACACCTGCTGGAAAACGGGTCCAGCGTAAGTTACTTAGTGCCTGCCAGCTAAGCTCTTCGTTAGCCGGCAACTTAGCCGGCTAGTAAGCTATAGCCTCCAATTCGGCTAAGTAGCTAAGCTCTTCGTTAGCGTTAGCCGGCTAGTAAGCTATAGCCTCTAATTCGGCTAACTTAAAGTTACCCCCAGTAAGTTAGCCTGCCAGGATAGCCTGCTAACTTAGCCGGCTAAGCTATAGCCTCTAATTTGGCTGGTAAGTTTCCGCCAGTAGGTTAGCCTGCCAACTTAGCTCACGGCTAAGCTCCTCTTTAGCCAGACGAGCCAGGAGATAATTTGGAATTTCCCATGCCGTGCCACACATAAGCGCCTCCCACTCCTTCAGGGCCATCTTATGTCACCAGACTTCTCTCTTTTTTCCTTTTTCCTTTTTTCAATGGGAACAAGCCTCCAATCTATTCGTGGAGAGCAGACTTTTTTTTTTTTTTTTAAGTACTAAGCTATATTCGTCTCTCATCTATCTCATCCTCTCGCTAGTCCAGGTATAGTACGGGGGAACACCAACCAATGCATCAGCAGCTTCTCGAAATTCGTATGCTATATTCTTCCTTTTCGAACTTCTAGCACTTCTTGTGCGACATTGTACGACATAACGTACTTGGTCTGTCGATGGACGGCACGCGACCTTATCCCCGAGAACAATAAATAGCCTGAGATAGGTGGGTTCTATATTATCTAGTAGCCTTATCGTGAATGAATGAGTTGGGGCTCAATGGCAGTCTAGATGTGTGGTTTCCTGAATGCTTCTGGCGGTAGGTGGGTTCTATAATTGCCTTTTGATGGTTGAAGTGGGGTTCAATGGGAGTCTAGAGGTGTCGTTTCCTGAATGGCAGTGAATGCATCTGGCGACAATCACGGCCAGATTTAGTCGTTATAGTCCTCGTGTGATTTTCCCAGGGCAGCAATGAACAGGACAGGATGATCGTAGCTGTCCTGCGTTGTTGCTGCTGCAAGCAACACTACGACGGGGCCATTCTACACTAGCACTTTCCCGAATGTATCTGACCTCAATTACGGTGAGATGCCTTAAGGAGGTCGTCTAGCAAGTAGCTCTGAGGGCGTACTCACACTAGCACTTTCCCGGGCCTAGGTCCCACTTGCACGAATTAAGAGATACTGACCGTAGATAGCAAAGATCAACGGCCGAAATCTCCTAAGTTGCGCAAGTGGGACCTTGCCCCCGAATGTATCTGACTTGCATGCATCTGACTGCAATCACGTCCAGAGCTTGGTAGGAAAAATCCTAGTGTGAGAGTATGCCCTGACTACGGGTAGCGCTTAGCACTTGTGCGACTGGGGCCCAAAGCCGCCCAAGGACCTGTGCGACTACGTTCTGAGTCAGCACCCCGTTGTGCGACGCCTGCTGGCATCATCCGTTTCGATGGCCGGCAGTGCCTCCTCGACATGCGATCGTTTTCTTCTGTTTTTGCATTCCGTCCCTCATCAGCCCGCAGTTGAGGGAATCTTGCCGTAGATCTTCACGAATCAACAGTCAGTATCTCACAACAGTATTGGTTCACCCCATGGGCCCATGCAAATGGACTGGTGCGCCGAGAGCCATGAGGAAGGGCTTCCCTTCATTCTTGTCCAGAGTCCTCGATTGCCTCGTGCGAGGAGTACGCACGCAGAGGAGGTGGAAGATCGAGGGGAACGTAGAGGAGGCAGGGCGAGGGCCGACTGGGAAGAGAGGAGGGGGGTGGGGGAAGGAGTGGAGGTGGAAGAAGGGGTGGTAAAGACGCACCGTCCCCTGTCCCTATGCAAAATAACGAACTCGGGCGTCCTGGCCGTGGTCGATCTCCTGTGGCAAAAAGGAGGAGAGGCGGGGCATCTCCTTTTTTTTTTCTTTTTTCTTTTTTGTAAACAGGCCGTTACCTTTCTCCACCGAGAGAGGTAACCTCCCTTCACCGAAGACAGGTCGAAAGCTATGCTTGCAGGGTTCCCCTGTACACCCTTAGGAGTAGTGGTTGGTTGGTAGTGAAAGATAAAAAAAATATGTTTCATGACATGGGCAGAACGCCAGTTAAAAATATGTGAGGTGAGAGAGAAATATATGGCTGCATTTTTCGTTTTTTTCCCCCCCGCCCCCCTCGAGACGGTAAAAAAAAAAAAAAAACCTACGAGCTATGTCTTTCTTTTTCATTTTCATTTTTTAAGAGAGTGGACCATTTCTCGATTTATGCGTGTCATCCTTACGCAGGGGCCATGCTAATCTTGTCTGTTTTTTTTTTTTTTTTTTTTTTTTTTTTTTTTTTTTTTTTTTTTTTTTTTTTTTTTTTTTTTTCATAATCCCGAAAGACTACGAGCTACGTCCACTAATATGTACGTGATTAGAATGCATGGACGTTGTGCTTAGCTTGAAGGTTGAGCATGACACCAGTGGGTCCTCGCCGGTCTTTTTTTGGTGTTTTTTTTCCCCCCTCTGAGAGTGACTGCCCTTCACCCTGGCAGGGGTAAGGGCCCTTGCCCGTTGAAGGCCTACAGTAGCCGGTTGTGATGGCTCCAATCTTAGGGCACACTGGCACTAGCACTGTCAGAAATGCATTTGATCGCATTTGCAATCAGACCAGAATTTATGCAATTGCAACGGGGGATGACCCCCAAGGACGTTTCCTTGTACCCTGTCCTGCCCATTTTCATACGGCGGCAGTGTCCAGCATCTTGTGACCGTGTGGAGATGGCATGGTCCAGTGGTGTCCCGCGGGAAAGGGCACCGCCCGGCGATGAAAACCAGAAAAAAAAATAGGGGACCTCACATTCGAAATTCAAAATTTGAAGTGCGGCTAGCACGACCATCCGCAGGCGGCGCAAACACGGGCCACGGGAGAATCGGGCTTTGCGGCAGCGCGGGCGAATCGGGCTTTGCGGCAGCGTCCCTTCCCGAAAACGCAGCGCTGTGTGTTCGTGTGCACAGTGGTACCGTCCATCGCCATTGACGCATGCCGCTCTGCGGGTGTCATTTAGCACAATTTTCCAAGGAGAGCGACGTCAACCCAGAGGGGGTAGCTTTGCGGAAGTGTCATGGGGGCGACCATCGTCATGGCAGCGGAGACATGTCATTCCTGTGGAAGTGTTGGTGATGGAGGGCAGCAGAGAGGTCAGATGTGTGCTGTTGACACCGCTGGAGAGGACGGTCGTGGCTGCAGCCATGTCTGTTGTTGTCCTTCTTTGTCAGCAGGAGAGGGCGTTGGGACGAATGAAGGCTCAGCTGCTCGCGCGTAGGAGAACGACATTGATGCAAACTGCACATGACGGCCCCGAATACATGGCGACTTCGAAGGCTGCCATTCAGCTGTGTTACGCGTTGGGTTGCGGCGTCATTCCACAAGCGACAAACGCAGGACAGGGAAAATGTGGGAAGAAGTTTGACAATATGACGACGCCACAGATGACTACTTCCACGAGAAGCAGCACAGTGATGAGGAGCAGCGTGGGGACCACCAGAAGCAGCAGAGCGACGAGGAGCAGCAGAGGGAGCCTGTGGTACAGATCGGCCATGAACGGCATGGTGGAGAGGGCAGTGATGTTACTTCTGGAGAGCAGCAAAGGGAGCAGCATGGGGACCACCAGAAGCAGCATAGCGATGAGGAGCAGCAGAGGGAGCCTGCGGTACAGGTCGGTGACGACTATTGCGGACTTTCCTCAAGCGCAGTAAACCGCATTATGCCGGCCGAAGACGACGGCGCCACCTGATGGAGGCCCACTGCAAACAGTAAACGTTGGAGACTGTTGGGGGACTACACAGACGTTGGAGGGTGGGAATGTCCGTGCTAACGCCGTCAGAGCACATCTGGACCACCCAAGAACTGAAACTCTCCATCGACACATATCTTCGCCACTCCGTGAATCGCGGTTCCTTAAGCTCCAAGGGACCTCGTAAGGTCCCTTGGGGATTGGGGATAAGGAAATTTTGGCTGGGGTCATAAGGAATTTTCCTTGTAGCGTTTTTACATTTCGTTTTCAATTTCATACCCAAGGAGAGGTGGATTGAGCACGTCCTTGTGGATTTCACATCCTCAAGGAGTTCTGATGACGCCCTATGTCCTTATTCGTGGGGAGCTTCACGTGTTGGGAACCAGCACGATGTCCCATTGAACATATTCCCCCCCCCCCCCCCCCCCCCRAAAAAAAAAGGGGGGGGGGGGGGGGGGGGGGGGAGGAGTTCAAGGAACATAATTGAGATAGTTTGCAAAATACCCCCATAAGTGGATGTGTATGCCAAAATGCACCCCGAAAATGAGGGTACAACAGAATACCCTCTTGAGCTGAATTCTTAGTGTTCTGCCAGACTGGTGAGCGAATTTGCAATCTGGACTACCCCTTTTGGGCCTGGGCATTTTGCAATTGGGCCTTGAAAAACTGGCAAGTACTGGACCAGGGGCATTTTGCGAAGTTGGACAGTACCCGGTAGAGGTATATTGCAAAGATGGGGGGCCCGACCGATAACACGGGTATTTCACAAAAGATTTTTAGACGAACATTCCACTTTATTCAAATCTTTTAGGGGCATTTTGACATATATCTCAATCTATGGAGGTATTTTGTAAATTATCCCAATTTTTTATTTTTATTGTTTTTTTTTCCCAAAATATTTGGACCATTGACCCTAGGGGCAGTCACACACGAAGACGGGTAATACAAGCTAAGAATAGAAACTCCTACGGGTAGTCACACACGAAAACAGGATGGGTCATCAAGCTCAGGGCGAGGGGGTGGTAGCAAAACAAAACCAATGACCCTAGCAGATAGACCGTCAAGGCAGGTAATGCCCGACAAAAGGGTAACACCATGCAGGGTCGACCAAGAAAGGGGAGTCAGAGATAGGGTGGAGATATGCCTAACGGAAGGCATGCATGACTGACACTAGGGTGATGAGGGTAGTGGGTGAGGGAAATACGCACACAACTCACTGACCAGGGAGGAAGCCAAATCCAGGAGCAAGGAAGCCAAGATAACGCTACGGTCTCAATGCCTATGCGATACCAAGGGAGAGTCCAACTCAAGGATGACCAGCTACGCTAGAACCATCATGCGACACATACAAGGAAATGCACAAGGTAGGGTGGTGGCATGAAGTAATCACGTCTGAAGTAGTTCAAGCCGATAAAGTAGTAGAAGTCGAGAAGATGGATGAAGTCATCGAGGTGGTCCATGACGTCGATGAAGTCAGCGTCGAGTCAATGTCGAAGCAGAGACGCAAAATGCCGACGTCCTGAAGAAGTTGATGATGAAGTACGTGATAGTGTGAGTTGGTGGTAGGAGATACTAGGTAAGTGATGGGAGTAAATGAGACGCTGAGGGCGTCGACGAGTGCGCTGTGGACTCGCGGAGGCGTCCGTCTGGTGCGGAAGAACGACCTCAGAGAAAGCGAACTTGTCCTCGGCAATCTCCTCGGCCGGAGGAGGAGGAAGAAGGTCAGTCGGTTGAGTAGGAGTAGATATCTCAGCATGACGAGCACCATCATATGGACGCACCAACAACAACCATTTCGTCAAAATGAACATATTATATTTTTTGAAACTGACTTGTTTGGCCAAAATCCGGTCGGAAATTTTAGCTCCTGGGGGTCCGGCGTTCCCAGAACGCCGGACCCCCTACATGTATCTGGTCTCAAGCATACATGTAGGGGGTACGACATTTTGGGAACGCCGGACCCCCAAGAGCCAAAAATTCAGAACGGATTTTGGCCAAAAAAGTCAGTTTTGATTTCGTTCAAAAAATATAATATGTCTGTTTTGACGAAATGGCTGTTCAACATTCAGGCGTGCTCCAAATGCTCAAAGGATTCCCAAGTAGCCTCCTCATTAGGATAGCTCTTCCAATGCACAAGGTACTTCATGCATGGAGGAGTATCGTCGGTAACTCGGCGAGATTCGATGTCGAAAACGACGAACTCCTCGTGACCGTCCACCATGATGGGTAAGAGCGCTCTAAGGGCGCCCGACGAAGCGCTCAGATGGTTGCGAGAAGAACGCAGCAAGGAGACATGGTATACATCATGTACGGAAGTATGTTGAAGTTAATCAGGTAGATTCATACAAAAACTGATTGGACTGGCGACAGTATCAGAACCGATGGCTTGAAGGATGCCGCATGGACCGAAGAAACGACGTTTGAACTTGTGAAGCGTATCCGCTTCGAGCTGCAAGTGGCGTGCGTCGACGAGCACATCGTCACCGATTTTGAATGAATGATATATTCGTGATAGGTTCGCTCGTGCGACTATGCGAGTCTGGGAATCGGTTAGACTCTCGTGTGCACACCTCATAATCATCGCCATGTGGGTGATCCAATCGTCAAGTGAAGGACAACGAGTGTCCGGGCACAACCGCGACGATCATAGAAAATCCGCGGGTACACGAGGGTGGTAGCCGAGGTCGCAATAGAATGGCAACATCCCCGTGGATGGCGAAACGACGTGATTTTACGAAATCTTCGCATGAGCTAAGTGTAAGTCTTACTTCTGGTCATCCCTAATAAAAAACTTTCGAATGATATTACTGATAATTTTATTGGTGACATGAGTCTGACCATCCGTTTAAAGGTGGTAAGACGACGAGAAGCAAACATGAGATCCGTACGTATCGTGTAGGAGTCGCCAGAATGTGTTGGTAAAGTGCGGGTCATGGTCGAAGATGATGCTCTGAGGTAAGACATGATCTCTCACTACTCGATCGACGATGTCGACGACCTCCCGAGCGCTAATGCGATAGTGGCACGGGACAAAATGTGCACGCTTCGTGAAACGATCGACGGTGACCAAGATAGCATCATTTCCGCGCTCGGTGGGAGGGGGGAGAGGACCAACAAAATTCATCGAGATGGACTGCCAACGACACTCATGTATGGGTAGAGGTTGAAGTAACCCTTACGGAAGGTCGTTCACATTGTTCACCTCCTGGCAGGTAGGTAACTCGTCGATGTACGCTTTGACGAAGTCCTTGGACTCCAGCCATACGTATAGGCGGAACACACGGGCGAACGTCTTATGAAAATTCATATAACCGGCAACTGTCTGGTCATGGAACTCTGTTACGGCTTGAACACGAAGTTGTTCAGTGGAGGAAACGCAAGTACGTGGTTCGAGTTGACCAGATTTACCATACCTGTACATGAGACCGGTCTCACCGAGGGCGTATGAAGGAACGGTCTTGCCACTACGCAGTGTCGCGTGGATGTCGCGATAATCGGGGCAGTGGCGGTACTAAATGTGAGATGCATCGACCATCAATTGATCAACGGTGGTGACAGAGATGGCGGCAAGGTTGGTGGGTTCCTGAGGACGGCGGGACAAGGTATCGACGACGTGGTTCATTTCACCCTTGATAGGCTGAGTTGTGAAACTGAACTGGAATAAATCACACCAATAATGTATCTATCGAGGAAAAATTTTGAGCTTCGTGAGGAAAGTTTGGACAACAGAGTTGTCCATACGCACCGTGAAGGACGCCCCGTGCAGATAATGACGCCAGTGTCGGGTAGCATAAACTACTACAAGAACCTTACGTTTATCGGCAGTGTATCTTGGCAGGCAGTAGTTCACGGGAGTAGAAAACGATTGGGCAATCCCCAACACAAGCCTCGACAGTCTCATCCTCCGCGATGGTCGTGGAGTAAGTGACAGGAGGACTATAAGTAGAGGAGAGTGGTGGAAGGATAAGTGTTAGTGGAGAAGCAGTGCCAGCAGGAGGGGGCGGGGAGTAGGAAACATGGGGACAAGGGGAATCTGGAGGAGTAGTGAGAAAGTACAATTCCTACTGCAAACCTGACGCATCGCTGATGGCCAAAAAATAGAAAAAAATAATGGGGCTGTAGATCTCAAAAAGATCTACCACCCTTTTTTTGTTTTTTTTTTTTTTTTTTTTTTTTTTTTGCCCCTAAAACGCCTTCGGACGACCGTCATCCGTACGCTTGTACGGCCGTTCGTCCGTCCGTACGCACGGGCCGTACGGAGACCCTCCGTACGACGTACGAGCGACGACACAGCTTCACAACTCCCCATACCGGTCGCAAAATTACGGCTCGGAGCACTTCCTCCACTTCTTGTCTCCTTACTTCCCCCTCACTGAACCTTTCAGTTTGTGACTCCACCCCCCATTCGAGTACCCGCCCCGACTCCACCACCTGCGACACCGCACACCCAACGCGTGGCTACTTGTGCAGGTTCAAGCGGAGATTCTTACTTTGCGACAACCTCACCCCTCTCAAGCTGCTCACCCTTCTTCCTCGTCTGCCACCCCTTCCGCTTCTAGCATGCAGACTCGCTTTCCTCGACCTGCTCCCCCTCCTCTCCCTTTTTACCTCGCCACTTCGTCATAGCTTCCTGCGGCTGCCGCCTCCATATCTAATGGCCCCCCTGCCAGTAGCAACGACCCACAACTTGCTTCCACTCCCACCCCTGTACCGGCCCCGACCTTGCCACAACAGTGCAGACACCCCAGCCAATTTCCCTCGTCATCAGCACAACGGACCCCCAGTTGTGCGGCTGTCGGAAATACCTGACTACGATGACGCACTCTGCGTGTGGCAGTGGCTGTAGATAGCCACACGCATAGTGACGTTGACAACTACCCCCAAGAGATGTGGTGCGATGTGCTCGCAACCAGATTGCATGGCAGCCCTTCCTTCACGTGGGAGAGCTATTATGACCATTGTCGGTGTATGGGTGCGGTCCCCACCTTTGTGGATTTCACGACCCTTCTTCATGACCGCTTCGGTGCTCGGCATGACGCCACAGATGCCTTGACCCGCATCACCCAGACGCGGTGGTCAAGGTCCTGTGTTGCAAGTGACTTAGAGCGTTACATTCGGGTGTTTCAGGACGCCCGCCTCACATGCGATGAGACGTTGCTCTCATAGATTGTGCTTTTCGACCGATGTCATTGCAGTTTCCCGGCCGGCTACCGCCTGGAGTTGTGGAAGGGGTCATTTTCTCGTCAGCAGAGCAAGCATACGAAGTCGCTTGCCAATATCAGAGGATGCGTAATTGTTTCTCCAATGGCATCGCCTCATCCTCTGCGAAGCCTGCCGCCACGACTTAGTCATGTGGCACCACCCGAGGCCGTTCCTCTTACCCCGGCCGCTTCCGCCGCCGAACACAGAAAGGAGCACCATTCTCTCAGCGCTATACCTCGCTCAAGTATGGTGATGACCCTACGAACGAGCTCAATTGTACCGTTGGGGCTGCCTCTGAGGACATAGAACTTAAGAACGTCATTCGCTACCATTTGGATGACGAGACGACCACCTCTGGTGATCGCTTGCAAATGACCCTATCCACTATGGGTCGTGCTCACAACCGGTTTGCACAGCCCGATGCCCGCACGTTCGTTGTTCCTGAGGTGAACCTCCTGCAGGGCTTTGTCCCTCCTCATGGAGCTCTGACACCTGATATGCGTGCCTCCATCGAGGCCCGTCGACGTTGTATTTGTTGCCTTGAGGATGGTCATACCTCCTCGCACTGCCCATATAATGCCGCCCTCGATCATTATTGTGCTGACATTTCCCATCACCGTTGTTCATAGTCCCCCCTCGGGCCTCTCTGGCCAGTCCCATCCGACTATCTACGGCGCAGTGTACCTCTGAGGCCTAACATGTAGTTGTGTTCCTGACCACCGAGTCGAGGTTTGCCCCTTTGGCTACCACACCAGAGGATCCTCATGACACAACAGATGCAATTTCCTCTGCCCCGTCGTTTGTCGAGGTACCGTCTGCCCCACAACAGACCGCTGCATTTAGTCTCTCCCCTCCGAGAATTTTAATGTGTTTGCACAACTCGTTGTAGTGCTCAGCTGGCGACTCGCGATGACGTTATGTCATCCCTCCTAGATTTGAGAATTCTTTAGGCTTGTCTGGATGCCCTGCTCTCTGACCCTGCTCGCACCGTCCCCATTATTCTTATTCGCCTTGGGACATCTATAAACTTTAAAGTGTACCACATTTTATGGGGTTCCAACTCGCATAGGGATTTCGTTCACCCTTGTGTGGTTGACGAAGCTTGCTTGCTACCTCCGAGTCTCGCTCTCCTATACCTGTTACCCTCGAAGATAACAAGACGCAACATTTTTTCGATCAGACAGTCCTCGACCTCCACTTTTTCCACACCCTCTAGCCATCGGATAGTACCCATGCGCCTCGACACTACCATTCCTCTGCATACTTCGGCGTGTTGGAGACTGGGTACGACTTTATCCTTGGCACATGTCTCGCAAGTTCCGTGGCACAGAGGCCGAATTGTCGACCAAGACACTCGTTCTCGAAACTAAGTGTGGTCAGACCTATCACGTCCCACTCCTCACCACGACCGATATCCCTCCCGAGTCCCGACCTTCCTCCCTAAAATTCTCGCGTTTATGGATCCCAACTAGACATCGTCTTCACTTCCCCTCGCGAGTTGCTCACTGTATACATCAGGAGGGCGTCACCTTATATTCGGTGAACGTCATAAATCTTATTCGCCATGATCCATTCGGTCCATAGGTTGAGCTCATCTCTTTGAAGACCGATACCCCATCCACCTCTCAGCTGACGGATACCCCTTTGATATCTGAGGTTCCTCCGCCGTCCACCGACGAATCCACACATACGTCTCATGCTGACGCAGCCATTGAAGAACTCACGTAATTCACGACTGACTTTATACCCGTTGTTCGTGACCCGATTCGAGAGTACCGCAACGTCTGTCCCCCGTATTTCTCATACAGCGGGATCCCTCCGATGCGAGGTGTTGAGTATTTTATCCAACTCGTGCCGGACTATGTGTCCACCATCAGGCATCCTATGGATTCTCAATTCCAGAGGCGACGAAACTCAAGCGTCAGCTTGAGAAGCTCCTTCGATTGGTTATCATTAAACCCTGTAACTGTCTCTGGGGTGCACCCGTTCTCTTTGTTTGCAAAGCAGATGAAACCTTCTGACTCTGCATTGATTATCGCGTCTTTAACCGTTACACGGTTAAGAACAATTATCCCATGCTTCAGGTGGATGAGTTGTTTGACCGTTTGGCAGACAACCGTTCTTCACAAAGATCAATCTTCGTAGCGGTTACCACCATACATGCGTTGTCGCAGGGGACTAGCTGAAGACCGCCTTCCAATCGCGCTTCGTCCACTACGAGTTCACGGTAACGTCATTTGGCCTCACCAACTCACTCGCCACCTTCCAGATGACGATGAACGATATCTTCAAGGATATCCTTGAAAAATACGTTCTTGTGTACCTGGATGAAATCTTGGTCTACAATCGTACCTTAGAATACCACCTAAGACACCTCCTCGATGTTCTACGATGCTTATGCAAGCATGAGTTTTATGCCAAGCTCAGTAAGTGCCGCTTTGCCCAGCGTAAAGTAGACTTCTTAGGAGCTCATGTGTCGGACCAGGTTGTCCACATGAACGACGCGAAGATCACTGCTATCGCGGAGTGACTCGTCCTCACATTTGTCAAGGAGCTTCGTAGTAATTTTATCCGGGGATATGTTAGATTACTAGTTACTATAGTAATTTTATCCGGGGATATGTTAGATAGTCATACGTCCTTACCTCCACCCTCCTTTGGAAGAACCCGCCATGGTTTTGGACACCCCTCTGCGAGCATGATTTTCACGTCCTTAAGAAGGCGGTGACTTATGCGCCGGTTCTTCGCTTCTGTGATTTTTATCATCCCTTCATAGTCAAAACGATTTTAAAAAAATCAAAAACAAAAACAAAAAAGAAAAAAAGAAAAAAAAGAATTTGGTACTAAAAAAAATGGGCAGTTGCCCCGCATGCGTGTGTGTGTGTGTGTGTGTGTGTGTGTGTGTGTGTGTG
>BFEA01000109.1:2041828-2062495 GCA_003427395.1 Chara braunii | reverse complement strand
AAAAAAAAAAAAAAAAAAAAAAAAAATCGGTTTTTGATTTTTAAGTCATGATTAGCTACGAATTTGAACATGACTCCAAGGCAAAAGTTGCTTGTATTGTTGTTTTACATAACATATATTTTTCTCAAATTTTTTGGAGAACTTTTTTTGTTTTTTTTTTTAATATTTTTTATATTCGCGTTCGGAGGATTTTGGGCGCTTGTTCGCGTTCGGGCGAACATGTTCGCGTTTGCCTCCGAACGCGAACACGGTGCTATGTAGTCAGCGACCATGTCCCTCATGAAAAAAAATGTTAAAAAAAAAATTCTGTTTTTCTTTTTATTTTTTTTTAATAAATTGTTTTAATCAATTTTCGTTTTTCATTTTTTTTTAATCTTAGATGAGGTCGGATTCAAGAATTAAAAATATAGGATTGTAGGGTTTTGCAAACCCTACAACCCTTTATTTTTTTTAAACATATTTTTAGGGGTATAAAAAAAATATTAAAAAACGAGGCCGCGGCAATGAGGCCCTGGCCGCGACCAACTTTTTCGGCCTCGGCAGTCGAAATGCCCGCGGCCTAAGCCGCGGGTGTCACGTAGCATGCGATGCAACATAGGATAGAAAATGTCACAAAAGCAGCAATGTCACAGCTAACAGCCTAAGTGAAAGCAAAAAGCAACTAACTAGTATACATGTCCTAGGAAAGCAGAAACGAATGTCAACTAAATCCTAGAATGTTGAAGGCAGTAGCCTCCGTCTGGAAACAACTGACTAGTGTACAAGTCCTAACGGGAATAGAAGCTAATTGAAGGGGTGACCGCTATTTAGGGTCGACCATGCAAGGGAATAAGGGAGCTCGATATATTGGGCGCACGTAGATGAAGCATGCGAGGCTGCCTAACTAGGGCGTGAGGGTCGGCGGAGGGTAGAAAAAGTAACAGGTAAGGGAATCATGCAAATGACCCCTAAGGTGAGGGAAGTCGAAGCTAGATCTGTAAGCTGGAAAGTCAGGACAACGCTACGGACCTCATGCCTATGCGTATACCAAGGGAGAGTCCAACTTAGAGGAAGCCGGCTAAGGGAGACCATCAGGTGGCCTAACCAGGGTACTGTACAGATTAAAGTGGTAAGAGAGTGACAACGTTTGACATAGGAAGAGCTGATCGTGGCGAAGTCCGTGGAGCTGCAAATGACGTCCGTGAAGAGAAGTCTGGAATATTGTCCTGGAAGAGCCACAACGTCGACGAGCTGAAGTAGCAAAACTGGAGTGGATGCAGTACTGAGCAATCAAAGATACGGGAAGATAAGTCAGAGTCAATCGTCGTATCGAGCAGGACGACGACGAGTGCGTTGTGGACGCTTAGAAGCATTCGGCTGCTGCTGAAGGTCTGCCTCAGATGGAGCAGGTTCGACTTCAGCAGTCTCCTCATCCGAGGGAGAAGGAAGAGGGTCAATTAGCTGAGGAGGAGAACTTCAAGTCAACCCAGCACGACGAGCACGGTCATAGGTACACACCAACATGTGAGCGTGCTGCAAGTGCTCGAGGAGCTCCAAGTAGCCTCCTCATCAGGGTAACCCTTCCAACGTACGAGATACTCGACGTGAGGAGGGTTGTCATCGGTGACTCGACGACCAATGATGTTTGAAACGAGGAACTCCTCATGGCCGTCCACCATGATGGGTGGAGGGCGCTCGTATGATCGTCCGGCGAAACGCTCAGACGGTATGCGGTAGGGACGCAGTAAGGAGACGTGGTAGACATCTTGCACACGAGTCTGGCGTAGGTAGTCGGGCAGCTTCACACGGAAGCTGACCGGACTAGATGCCGTACCAGAATCGACGACCTGGAGAATGTGGCATGAGTTAAAGAAGCGACGCTGGAACTTGCGAAGCGTGTCCATTTTGAGCTATCAGTGGCGGGCGTCAACAAGCACATCATCACCGACTTTGAATGAATGATCCATCCTCAATCGGTTCGTATGTGCGGCCATGCGAGTTTAGGAAGTAGTTATGTGCTTATGCATGGTCTTCATGATCGATGTCATGTGTGCAAACCAATCATCCAGCGCGGGACAAGTTGTGCTGGGGTGCATCTGTGACGATCGAAGGAAGTCCGCGGGAACACGAGGGTGATATTCGAGGTCGGAATAGTAAGGCGACATCCCCGTGGCTGGCGATACGGCGTGGTTGTAGGCCATCTCTGCGTGGGCAAGATTGAGATCCCACTGCTGGTCGTCAGAAACAATCTTTCGAAAAATATCTCCGAGAGTTCTGTTCGTGACCTTGGTGTGACCATCAATTTGGGTATGGTAAGACGAGGAGAAGCGGAGCTGGGTGTCCTACACCTCGTGGAGTCGTCGCCAGAATCGGCTGGTAAAGCGCAGGTCACGATCAGATATGATGCTCAGAGGTAAGTCATGGTCACGCACGACTCGGTTAAACACGATTTCGGCGACCTCACGTGCACCCATGGCATAGCAGCACGGAATAAAGCGTGCGCTCTTCGTGAAGTGGTCAACGACGACCAGGATAGCATCATGACCGCGGGGGGTCGGAGGATAAAGAGGACCGATAAATGGACTGCCAACGACCCTCAGGTGGGAGACTCTGCGATGTAGTACTTCACAAAGTCCTTGCGCTTTGGCCAGATGTACAGGCGGCTCACACGAGCCAATGTCTTGTGGAAGCCCATATGACCGGAGGCTGCTTGGTCATGGAACTCTGCTAATGCCCGTACACATAGTTGTCCAGTGGAGGGAACACAAATGCGAGGCTCTCTGGTGCCCTATAAACCGTGCCAGTACACAAGACCGTTGTCCCTGAGAGTAAAGTTTGGGACGGTCTTGCCACTCCAAAGGGTCGGATGGATGTCGTGGTAGTCGAGGTAGTGGAGGTACTGAGTGCAAAACTCATCGATCACCGAGTGGTGGAAGGTGGTGAATGAGGTGGCAACGAGCTGGATCTGCGCCAAATTATGGTCAGGGCACCGAGATAAGGTATCTACGACCCGATTGGTCTCACCCTTGACGTGCTCATTGGTGAAACTAAACTCGGATAGGTCGCGCCACCAGTGAGCCTGTCAAGGAGTGAGCTTCGGGTTTGTAAGAAAAGCCTGTACAACAGAGTTGTCCGTGCACATTGTGAACGGTGCCCTGTGCAGGTAGTGGCGTCAGTGCGGAGTGGAATAAACTACTGCGAGAACCTCACGTTCATCAGCAGTGTAGCTTTTCTCGGCGGGCAGGAGCTAACGAGAGTAAAAGGTTATCAGACAATCACCTGAGCGAGACTCGACAGTGTTGTCCTCGACAATGGTAGGAGAATAGTTAATAGAATGCTTGTCAGTAGCAAGACGAGTATACGTCAGGCAGAAAACAGTGGTAGGGGTAGGGGGTGGGAAGTGAGGGATGCGAGGATGAGAGGAATTGGGAGAGGAAGGAAAAATATGAGAAAGCACTCTTACTACAGCAAAGTCTGACGCATCGGTGGTAAGGATAAAAGGGCGATCAAAATCGGGTAGGAGGAGAACCGGTGCACATCTCACCTCCTTCGTGAGGGCGCGGAAGGCGTCCTCGTGGAGCGGTGTCCAAGCTCAAAGTTTGTTCTTCCGAAGGAGGGTAGAGGTAAGGATGTAGGAATACCTAGCGTATCACTGGATGAAATTACTATAGTAACTAGCGAGGCCTAGGAAACTGCGAAGCTGCTTGTCGGATGTGGTGACGGGCCACTCCGCGGTAGCAGTGATCTTCGCGTCGTCCATGTGGAGACCCTGGTCAGACACATAGTGTCCTAAGAAATCCACTTTGTGTTGGGCAAAGCGCCGAAAGCGGCACTTGCTCAGCTTGGCGTAGAAACCATGTCTGCGCATGCAATCAAGGACGTCGCGGAGGTGTCTGAGATGCTCCTCAAGGGTACGACTATAGATCAGTATATCGTCGAGGTAGACGAGAACGTACTGCTCCAGGATGTCCCTGAAGATGTCGTTCATCATCGTCTGGAAGGTAGCCGGTGCGTTGGTGAGGCCAAATGGCATCACCATAAACTCATAGTGGCCAAAGTGCGATCGGAACGCTATCTTCAGTTGGTCTGCTGCAGCGACGCGGATCTGATGGTAACCGCTATAAAGATCAATCTTCGTAAAGAAGCGGTTGCCTGCTAGGCGGTCGAACAGCTCGTCGGACGAGGCAGGGGGTAGTTGTTATTAACCGTGTAGCGGTTGAGACCTCGATAATCGATGCAGAGACGAAGGGTTCCATCCGCTTTGCGCGCAAAGAGGACGGGTGCGCCCCACGGCGAGTTGTTCGGTTTAATGAAACCCGGTCCCAGGAGCTTCTCAAGCTGACGTTTGAGTTCAGTGGGCTCGGGGATCGAGAGTTTGTAGGGTGTCTGGTAGTCAGACACAAGCTGGATGGAGTGCTCGATGTCGCGCATCGGTGGGATGCCGATGTACGAGAACGACAATGGGAAAACGTTATGGTACTCTCGAAAGAGGTCACGAACTGCGGGCTCCAGGTCAGCCGTATAGCGTCCTAGTTCCTCAGCATCAGCATCGGCGCGCGACGACGAGGTGGACTCGACGAACTGCGGAGGGAAGGAAGTAGAGATGGAAGCCATGAAGATAGAAGGAGGATCTGGCTCCAGAGAGATGAGCTCGGCGTCTGGACAGGGTGGATAATAGTGCAAGAGATCCGTAACGTTCACCGTAAAGAAGGTGACGTCGTCTTGTCGAATAAAGTGGGCGAACTGTCGGGGCGAGGTGACGATAATAGTAGGAGATGGTGTGGGCACGGAAGGCTCTGGGGGAGGAGGATCGGGACGTGGTGTCGCAGTGGTACCTATGAAAGGTACGCGATACGTTCGTCCACACTTCGTTCTTAGAACGAGAGTATTGGTTGCTCAATTGGCCTCGATGCTTCGGAACCGACGAGACCACGAAGTACCGAGAATGAAGTCGTACCCCGTCTCCATCACATCGAAATGTGTTGAGGAGCAGTAGCGACAAGACGCAGGGGGACGATCAGTCGGCTCCAGAGTGAGAAAGAAAGGGAGGTCAGTGACCGTCTGATCGAAGAAGCATTGGGTCTTGTCATCTCCTAGGGTGACGGAGATGGGAGTCGGAGACCCTGTCGTGGGTAAGCGTGCTTCCTTCACCATCCGTATGGAATGAAGTCGTTCGGAGAACCGGAATTCCGCAACGCTAAGTGCACCCTCGTGGAGGTCCCGAGTCAGACTGAAATAATCGGGAGGGTGCGATCAGGGTCAGAGAGGATGGCGAGAAGGCGACGCAGTGCAGCGACATGGAGGGTGAGTCGCTCCTGACGAGCGTGGAGCATGCTCAAGTCCATAAGTGAGGACACAACGTCCTCGCAAGTTGCAAGCTGCTTGCTCCAACGGGCTGAGCGAATGGTTCGACGCGTCGGTAGTCGCGGAGAGGTAGGAGGGGAGACGGTGGTCTGCGGATGCGCATAAGGTACTGCAACAGTGGGTTGAGTCCACTCTGTCGGGTCCTGCGATACCTCAACTCTAGTAGCGAGAGGGGCAAACCTCGATGGAGATGTCGGGAAGCCGACTACTGAGGAGGGCGCAGGTGTACACTGCATCGTGGCTAGGAGGCGCCTCACGGATGCGAGGCGCCGGGGGGGGACTGAACACGGCGCTGGCGGAAAAACTCAGCGTAGTGGCGATCGAGGGCAGAGGTGTAAGGGTACCTCGAGGAGGTATGACCGTCCTAGCGGTAGCGCAAACACACACGCCGGCCCAAAATGGCTGCTCGCTCCTCAGCGGAAAGGACACCGCGAGGAGGGACAAAGCCCTTGGGGAGGTCCCGCTGAGGGACCTCGGGGGGTGACGCGCCAACATAACCAGAGCGGCTGCATGTCCGAGAGCGGGTGGAGAGGGCGAGCAATAGGTGTTCGACTATAGGGAGGGTAGAGTCATGCAGGTGGTAGTGGACTGCGTTGCAGTGCGTTGCAGAGGTCGAGGTCGTCACTATGGTCACCCTCAGGCGATAGCGGGGCAACAACGTCCTGCTCACCATACTCGAGCGCGCTGAAGTGGCGTGAGAAGTGGAAGCCCTGCAGCTCGGAACGACGGGGACGATTGTGGAAAGGAAAAAGACACTGGGAAGTGTCGTGAGAGAAGGGGAGAGTGTAACCAGTACACTGAGGCTGGGAGGAGAAAGTGAGCGGTACTCAAGGGGAAGGCTGGCCAAGAAGCGATCGATGAGGGAAGCCTCGGGGAGAAATGCCACATCGCAAATAAGGAGGGTGTCCTGAAAGACCTGGATTTGGCGGTCCCGGTCGGCAGCGCCACCAAAGCTGGACCAGCGTGTACTGACGACACGCTCGAAGGCGTCAGTCACATCGTGTCGAGCTCCGAAGCGATCCTCGAGGAACGTCTGAAAATCCATGAAGGTCGATGTCGAGCGCATTGGTCCAGCACCACACGAAACTGGGCGGGACCCTCCTGGCCGCATCACGCAGGAGTCGGTCTGATCCTCGTCGCGAATACACATGGAGCCTCTGCAAGCCGCTTCGGCCGAGTGCGCCAGCCATACCTCTCCCGAGCCCCTACGGCAGGATAGGGCCTACGTGAGGCACGACTTACCTCCACCTTACGGGAGTTGTCACCTCCCTTCAGTGGGCGTATCCCCGCCGAGTTACCAGTCCACAGTACGAAAGCTCATCAACTGCAATCGCAGAGGTGGACCAGCCGAGGGCGTTTCTCGTTCGCTCTAGCATAGGGGGAACGCAGGGTTTTAGACCTCTATCGGACCCGCACGCGAACCGACGTCTTGGGGGGCTGAAGTCCCAAGCGCGGCCCGTCGTCGGTCGACTAGGACGCATCCCACACACCACGCGTACACCACTCTAAGAACTAAAAGTTAAAACACGCACGGACACGCACACATACAGAACGGCGCAGAACAAACAACGCGACAACACTCATAATCTCTTAGTAGCCAACCCATAACTCTCCGATGCGGAAATCGGATAGGCGTCGCACGCAAGACTTAGTATAAAACCGTGTGGACGCAGGCTAACTCATATCGACTCGTAATGCATGCTTACGCAGGCAGTCACAATGATGGCGTACTATGTAGTACCCATACTCATGCGGTCCTCGTTAATCTCAAGGGTCGCATTCGACACTCAAGTGTCGGCTGACACGCGCCTTGAGGGATTGATCTCTCGACGCTGGACAACCACCAAGTGTGGTTGAGAATCACACCCTCTTCCGCACCCTGCGGAGAGAGGGTGGTACACAGGTTCATACTTGTGGTGGCAATCGTCTCTTATCGCCCTGGAGACTAGCTCTCTCATCCAGAGTCTGAAAATAAGTAAAGGGGTTTGACTTTGACGGCTGCCACGGACTCCAACGTCCAACTATAAAAATTAACAAACAAAATCAATCAATAAATAAATAAATGTCCCAACACTCATATATCAAAAGAAGGGGAAACATAAACCCATCAGGTATGCAGATCGTGCGTCACATGGTTGTCATTCTCACTATCTCCAAGGTATGGCTGATATACCAAGCTCCAAACTACTAACCTGCATAAAACACAGGCACACACAATAGCCACATTGTCATACCCCAATGTGGTCAACTTTACTGTTCTCTGTAACTCACACCACACCTCACACACTCAAGCCCCAATCATAGTTCAACTTTCCGTAAGTCTCATAAGTTCTTTATAATGACCATTTAAAAGAAGTCCGGTTAAAACCCTCAAAGAAACATATCAAATCTCAGGGTTGAGGCAATCAAGTTGAGGTACAGGTGTAAGCAAAGTTGTGTTGTGAATCAACGAGTCGGCGATCAACCAACCGACCTGTTATCAGTGATAACAGAAAATGATCCTCGTAGGATCAAGCTGAAGTTAGTCTAAATCCTGGATCGAATGTCCAAAGAAGACATGTATCATACGTTAGGTCAATGTTCAAGCTAAATCGTCAATGTATAGAGATTAAATCCCCATGACACGTTCTCACTCAAAACTTTCCTGATAACCAAGCCTCGGTCTACCTCTACGTCAGTGCCCAAAAAAAGGTAGACCTATGGCAGAATCTCCCCCAGAGTGGATCGCCAGAGTCACAACCTGTCAAAATATAATCTATCTCTTCTAAACTAAGAAAAATTCGACAGCGCTTCCCGTAGGAAAAGTGTCTTCTCAGAATTTATACTAGCTCAGATATTAAAACAGAAATAATATTTAACTTTGGAAAGTTAAATTTTATCCAACTCCCTGAATTAGTAAAAATTTGGGCAGCATCTCCTTTGGAAAGGTAGACTTCCCAGATTTATACTAAGTCAGATAAGAACTCGGAAGCCAGACTTGAGTTTAACTTAAGACAAAGTTTAACTAACCCCTTAGATTTATAGAAAATTATGCACCGCTTCCCGTAGAAAAAGTGTTTTCCAAGATTTATACAAAGCTAAGTTCAAAGCCTAGAAAATAACTTTGACTTCCCAAAGTCCAAATTTGTCTAACTCCTTGAATCAACAAAAAATTGGGCAACACTCCCTTTAGAAAAGGAGACTTCCCAGATTTTTACTAAGTCGTATATATAATTTAGACAAACTGAGCTTTTGAAAGCCAAAATTTGACTAACTCCTTGGTTTTGTTGAAATTTCGGCAGCGCTTCCCGTAGAGAAAATGGCTTACCAAGATTTAAATTATACAAGACCACGTATAATAAAAGATCCCAAAAAATACAAAAATTGATTTAAGTAAAAAAAACTTAGCTCAGAAAATGCAGGAATTGACACTACCTCCTATCACTCTAGCACGTGGCGAGTATCTAAAGCAACTAGCTATCAAACTGAAACTCAAACTAAGTAGTAGTCTCACTCAGTCACATGCAGGCCAAACCACAAAGGTAAGTACTCTCACCAGCCCAAAATCAACCTTATCAAACAATAGTTAATGATCTTTCAATGATTTATCCATTTATATCCAGCTTACATAAGGCATAAAGCTAGACCACCCAAACTTATGGGACATGTCTAGCTTAGCCATGGAGTATACACAAACAGAGAACAAGAATTTTTCTCTTCTTTTGGACATATGACTAGGTCACCCTAGTCGTCCTGAACTGTTGAAGTATCCAAGTTTTATATAATTATCTTCACTTAGTATTTTGAGGTAGTATATAACTGAACCGATCATCTTTAGCTCAAGATTCAGTCTGGCCCTTCGTACTTCAAGTTTATTCTTAATTAATACTCTCTTCAGTTTGTGATAAGCTATAGTTAGACCACCCAAACTAATGGAACCCTGTCTGACTAGTCTGTTCATAGATAAAATAATAGTAAAGTATAGCCAAGTTATGGCCTTTTGGTTTCAGCATGTGCGCGGCGTCGGATGGAACATGTCTTGGTCCTCAACCTGGTTCGTTCTCTTAAAGCCAAAGCAGGAAGAGACTGAGTCACCTAAAACCAAAAGAAACTGAAGTAAACCAAAAGTAAGCAAGGCGACGAAGTCACCCAAACTTATGGAATATGTTTGGTCCTCCAGGCAATTCAAAAATAAACATAGCACTAGGCCTCCCCAAACTTATGGAGACTTGCCCAGCCTTTGGTTGACCCAGTCAGGCACAAGCAATACTGTCTTCCTTCCACCTTTCCCCCAGATGCACTCTCACAACTGCTTTCAGTCAGACAATAAAACTGAAACTGAGTTTGCACAGACATCATTCTCTTACTTAAATCTGAATTATGTCCTGAAAGTCAATACTGAAAGTCAAAGTAAGGATGCATGCAGTTCACTCAGTCAATCATAGCAAGATGTACAAATAAGGGTTATAGTTGGGTTTATAGAAGGAGGAGGAAACATTTACCTCTCGGTTCCCTGCCTCCAGAACTCCTTCTGAGTTCCGGCAGAGCTCCCGCAATCGGTGGGCAAACTCCCCACCGAGTCTTGCTGCGGTCCTACGGGTTGCAATCCCGCCTGCCGCCTTCCTCTCGTAACCACAGACTAGACTTAGAGTAAGAAGGACAGAAGGAAGAAAAATTTGAGTCTTTTTGATCCAGGAGAGGTGCACTCAGACTTGCGAGAGAGGGTCTTGTTTCCTTGATGCGCTTGAGGGCCCCGCAATAATGGCCAAAGTGCACGTGAAGATGGTTTAAACCATGCACAACCGCAAATCAAAGCGGCACTCTTGACGACCTCCCAAGTCGCAATGATAATCTTTTCACTTCCTGACCACTTTTCCAAGTCTCACGGCTTCAACCTCCGTCTAAGTTACCACTACGCAACCTCGATGCACTGACGTAATTTATTGATAATGACGTATCACATCACTGCGCCCTGCGATAAGAGCTCAACATCAGACTGTATAAGATTCCAACAATGCACGTTGTAGACCATGCACCAGCGTCGTACTATATAGCGCATGCACAACCAGTATTTGCTAAGTGCTGCCAACAGCGCAGTGGGATATTGCAATAGGCCGCTCAAAGGCTGCCGCAGCAGCAGCATCGGCGAGTCAAAAATACGCACTGGCACGTTTCAGTCCTCTATCTGCAGTTATGGCCACTCCGTTATGCCGCTACTGGCAGCTCGCTGTCGGCAACGCACGGTGCCGACATCTGCAGCCACAATCTCTTCTAGTCCCCTCAGACTGAACTCGACAGTCCTCCCTCAACAATAACCACACTCGGCAGTGGTAACAGCGATATCCCTCCCACACATCATGCCCCACCACCACGATGCGAACTCGGTTTTCCCCGGTGCTCTGGTCATGATTACAATACCATTCCCTCCCAACGTTGAGCAACAGTACACAATCAAAGATGTGGTGCACTCAGCTTTCTTGCGAAACAATGAGGCATCGTAAGGACACACGATGCTGGATTCAGCGAACTGCAATCGCTATGCTCATCAAACACAGTCGCTGCCGTCAATTCCCCACAGCTGCGAACGACACTTCCCTCAACCTGCTCGTCAATCACTCACTCCCACGCTCTCTGCAGAAGTATGCAGCAGCCATGGTAGCGCTTTGAGTAGTTTGGCACCGTACTCGACTTTCGGTTTAGCTTGCAACCCCTTCTCGTTAACCAGGTACGTGTTGTCTTCTTGCCCCGTCGCAGTCCCAGGTACGTATGCCTCATATTTCTTACACTTTATTCAAAAGCTAGCTAAAACAGGCCACTCGGCGTTGGTGCACAACACCAATGCCTAGTAGCAAGTTCAACACTTCGCAATAATTGCGCAACAACAATAATTACGACGAACCCAAAGAACTCTTAGTGCCGCAGTCCCTTGTGACCGGTCGCCCTGAGCCTATAGACTGGTATGGTGAGCGGCATTCCAGCCAGATGAGGCTAATTCACGAGACACGATTGGTTCTGAGCAGCATACCGACCGACAAGCAAGCCTCCAGTTCGCAGCTCATTCGTAGTTTCTGCGTTCAACAGACTGTGCAACACATTGATCGGTTGATAATTCCTCTGGCCCTGTGGCTGAACTGAAGTACGTGAAGATATTGACCTCGTCGACAATCGCCAGGACCAGGTACGTACCCTCACATGGTCGTCATCTTCATCTCTCTTACTTTCCCTTTACTCGTTGCCCCTTTCTTCCATTTCTCCGCTGCAGCACCTTATATATGAGTGTACCTGATCGTTGGTTGGCCAGGTTCAGTCCAAATGAGGGAAGCTAAACCTCAAGGGTGGGAAATCTAGAGTCACGACGGCGGAAGGGAAACCTTCATTACAATCGTCGCGTGGAAGGTAAGTACCATCACCATGTTGCCCAAATAGAAATCGGGCAGATTCGTTCCTCACGGGGCCGCTCTAGATCTTCCTATCTTCTAGTTGTGCTACGATGAAATCGCACAGCAGGAATGAGAATGAAGCCTCCCCTAAACAGGAGATAATGCCACCGGTTCGATCCTTCGCGTTGTTGTCCCCGAACTGTTGCCATCGATCAGGTGCGTGCTCCTACCCCCTCTCCTCCTCGTTCACCCCTAGGATGAGTAAAATCGAGATGAATTTTCCTCTAAAACATGGCTAGATGCAGAAATACTTTGCTACTCCACTCCCAGGCGCAACTTCACCATTCCATTCCGCTAGATTCACGACCCCATCTAAAAATTTCCCATTGCCATTCAGCTCACTTATGGCTAGGACCCCGACAACGAATCCTAGCCTTTCTGTTTCTATAACAGATCGGCCGCAACTGCGGTTTCCCGCATCAAGTCGAGCCATCACACACACAATTCTTATCGCCCGTTTCTCCGATTTCACTGCCCAAACACTAAATCCGCCACGGCTATCAGGCTCGCGATCCTCCCAAATCCCGAATTCAACCCGTCGCTTGCTCGTTTTCATTGGGAAACAAGCGAGCTATACCATCTCTCCACCTCAGTCTTCGTTTCCTCCATCCACCACCTTTTCTCCTAACTCCTATACCACTAATCCTATAGCAAAACTAACCTCGCCATCCGACTTGCAGCTATAGAAAACCCCCCTTCAAGTTAAGCACTTTCCCTCGCCCATTCCGTGGAGAAATGAGGGAGATAAGTGTTTCTCACCTTACTTCCTTGTTCGTTTCCGCCATCTCCTGCACACCACTTTTTTTCACTAACTGCTAATTTACTAACTCTCTTCTAAAACTAACATCCTCGTTGAATTCGCCCTATCTGAAAACTCCCAAAACCACTTTCTCCTCACCTAGAACCATGAAGTATCACGAGAGTCACCTCCTCCTAGTTGTGTCCGCTTCTTCTCCATCACTGCACGCACCTGGCGCACCTTCCCGTCTAGGTTCACCCTCCAGTCTCACCCATCCCCTTACCGCTGCATCTTGCCTCCCGACTTACTCCTTCCTAACCTACCTACACCATCGTAGCCCCTTCGTCCAGTTCCTTCTTGGTTGCCTCCCGAACCGGTCGGATCTCGCCCAGATGCGTGTCCATATCGGCTCTTCCCTCTCTGCGTTCGCTATTCTCAACCTCCCGTCGTCCGCTCGTCCTTCCCCGACTGCTGGAAACTAGCGCAGCGCCCGGCACCGACTGATCTCACTGCAACAGCTCGATGGGCCGTTCGATAGCTCCGGCTGTCCATCTGGGAGATTATGAAAGAGCCGACTACTCTTCGGTCCAAGCGGCCTTTATCCTACAGTCGACCCGACCGGCTTTGCAGTCTGCGCCACCACTCCGCCACAACTTCCCTCTGGTTTTCCCCCTGCCCGGCCTCCTTCAACCAAACCCCGCTACCCTATTTTCTCATATCGGGCCGTGGAGCCGAGGACGCGGGTCTGCTACATACCCAAGCGCAGCCTAGGTAGAGCGGCTCGGCACAGACCTTTGTGATAGTAGCGAACTCTCAAATGAGAACTTTTAATGACAGAAGAGGAGGAGGGTCCCACGGGCCTACGCACACCCAACCCCTCTATTCTCGGACCACACCGTGCTCCCGAAAAAGTCTCGCCACTCAAATTTCTTCCGGCCCCATGGGCTAATCCCCCACAGGCTCGCATGCACATCGACTTCTTCGGTCCACGCTCCGACGTGGGTAGGATTTTGTCAACACCCCGATCACGCCGGAGTCTCGATAGGCCTGCTTAAGGTCTTTTGGCTGCCGTATCGCCCACAGTGCCCCGACGTCGGCCTCAGAACAGATTACCGAGCTAAAACCTTGGAAAACAATAAAAACAAATAAAGTAAATAAATAACAAAAATAAGATTAAACGCCACGCGTCCTGCTGGCCCGCGACGCCGCGCACACTCATGTCGCGCATGGCTGCACCTTGCTGCCGATACCCTGCGCTCGCTACTCACCCTGTCGAGGGCCTAAACTCCCTCTCGCACTCGCCGTCTGATGCACTGGCGTATCTTGCAGAAAACACTCCAAATACCCTTGTAAGGGTATTTGGTACGACATCGAGGTCCGACTCTCACGAAGGGAGTGAGTGTAGAAATCCTCCCAGGCGTCGAAAGGACCGCCACACAGGCGCGTGGAGAGGTTAGTCACCCACTTGTCGAGTGGGACGTCCATGAGCTGGAGCATGCGGGTGGCAGACTGCAGCCACCGAGACACGCATATCCCTGTACCATCATACACGGTAATGTCCGTCAAGCGGACGAGTGGTGCGCCACCGTTTTGGCAGCGATGAGATCGAGGAGCAGAGGTCTGCGCCACGGCCGAGTAAGTCAGTGCAGGTCCTGGAGAAGGGGCCGCAACTTACTGTACGGCTGGGCCGAATGGTGGAGCAGCGGGGAAAACAGCGGCAAGCTGTGCGGGAGCTGCGGTAGAAGAGGTCGCAGCAACCAATGGAGTAGGAAGGAGGTAGGATGGGGGTGGAGGGGGTGCAGGGCGAGGGAAGCGAGCCTACATGGATGGAAAAGTAGAGGAAGAAGAGGGTGCGCCAGAAGGCGCTACCACCTGTGACGGTAGGGGTGGTAGAAGGTGTAAGAGGGTGAGGTCGGCCCGGGTCTGGGCAAACTCGGCCTCGAGGCGTCGGATGTAGATCGAGTGAGGAGTAGGACGAGGAGGAGGAGGGGAAGTAGACGCACGAGCGGTCATGCGAAGGGGAGGGAGAAGCGAGGCACCCATACGGGGGAGAGGCAAGTGGCGCTGCGGTCATGCGAAGGGGAGGGAGAAGCGAGGCACCCAGGAAAGCTGAGACCTCGGCAGAGGGCTGTGGTTACGTGGCCATAGTGACCGAAATCTGGGCGGGTGCGCCCGTAGAGTGAGGGAAGGTCTGGCCCGTGGTGGACGTCACGCTAGGAGCGTGGACGGTCACCAAGATGGTCGGGTCGGGGGCAGCGGAGGAAGAAGCTCGACCGTGGTCACCACGTCGGTGGACTGGGACCCGGACTGGGAGCCAGGAGAAGAGAGAGAGTTAGGAGAGGAAGGACAGACAACATCCTGGAGTTGCCGCATGCCAGCGGCAAGAGTTGCCACTTGTGCCTGTAAGGGCGCAAGGGTCGCCAGTTGCACTTGGATGGGCGCGAGGAGGGAGGTGAGGAGAGGGTGCAGATCCCCCTGGGCCGCTGGCACGGGTGTGGATCCCGGTGCCGAGGTCATCTCCGCGTCGACAGCTTGTGACATGCCATCGGCCATAGGGAGGTAACGGTTCAGCCTGGAGGGGGACGAAGGAGGTCGGTGTGAGCGGAGGGCGTAGGGGGGAGTCAGCGGTAGAAAGCGACAGGCGACGCTAGTGAGTCGAGCGTGAGCGTCGTCAAAGGGGGAGGGGTGGTTCGGATCCAAGGTGCCCGAATGGGAAGGGAACGTAGGAAGAAGGGTGATGGGAGAGTAAGGGGTTTAGGAAAACCCTAAGCCCTAGAAAAGTCGTAAGAAAACCCTAACCGGAGTTTGAATGGTTAGGGTAGAGTATCGGTGACCTAATCAAGAAAAGAAAATAGCAACCATGGAGAGGGGGGGGAGAAAAAATTAAATGAACAGTGAAATTTCGAAAGAAAAATAAAAAAATAAATAATAAAAATAATTAAAGAAATAAATAAGCAGAATGTGAAGAGAGAAAAAATATTTATTTTTTTGGAATTTTCAGCAGCATTTTCCTACCCCCCTTGGGGTCAAGAATGTGCCAAGAGGAAGTAGAGACCAAGATAGGCACACTAAGTTTCAAAATGTTGCAAATTATATAAATTAAAAAAAAAAAAAAAAAAGTAATAAAAAAATAAATAAATAAATGAGGTGGTGGAGAGTGAAGAGAGACTAAGTGTTGGATTTTTTAAAATTTTCGGTAGCATTTCGTTACCCCCATGGGGTCGAAGTGTGTCGGCAAAGATATGACTAAGTAAAAAGGGAGAGAGTAGGAAAAAAAATTCGACAGCACTTCGTTACCCCCTTGAGGTCAAAATGTGCGTCGAGAAATGAAATAACTAAGTCCTAAACAGATGTAGAGGTGCCGCAGAAAAATTCAAATTTTCATAATAAATAAGAATAAAAATAAAATAAATCAGAAAAATGAGACAAAAAGTAGAGAGAAGAAGAAAATTCGATTTTTCAAAGAAAGAGTAAATTTAAATAAAAAGAAAAGACAAAAAAATGAGAAAAATATAAAAATTTGAAGTTTGGGGAGGAAGGGGATGAAAAAGTGAAGAACGAAGAGAGAAATAGGTGAGGAAGAGAAAAAGATTGAAGTGGGAGGTGGGGGCGATGATAGGGTTGTAGTTGGGGGACAGGCGGGTGAGAGAATGGGAAAAAAGGGATGGAAAAGGTGGAGAGGGGTAGAAAAGGTTAGTAGAAGATGGTGAGTGGGAGGGGAGGAGAGAAAGGATGGTGGAAGATCAGTGAACAGTGAGGTAGGAGGAGAGACGAGTGGGAGAGTTAGAAAAGTGATTAGATGGTGGAGGGGTGAGGAGAGAAAGGGGGTTGGAGGAGTAAGTTAGTGGGGAGTGATGATACCAAGCTCTTGGTTGGTCGAGAGCAACAAGATCACCAAGATCCGCTGGATCTTGATCCACTCGATCTTGGCCTTCAAGATGCTGGCAGCCTGCTGCGCTAGCAGAAAATAATGTTGGAGTAATTAAGGGTTGATTGAGATCTAGATCAACCATCCTAGTTGCCCTGACGCGCAACCCCCTAGCCAAGGGGTTCTTCAGCTCCACAACAAGCTGTCACGTGGCCCTGCAGATAACCATGTGCGCAGGCAGCAGCATCCACCCGGGGGGGGGGGGGGGGGAAATAGCAGCGTGACCGTTGTTGCCCTGTTGACCGCTACTCGCCGCTCGCCGCTCGCCCCTGGGGGGTAAATAGCTGGCACAACACTTCTTCAAGGCCAGCGTGCCGCACTACTCAGCCATACACACACTATGGTCAGTGTGTTATGGCAGCAACTACGCACGAGCATGGCCAGCAGCGACCTAGGTTGAAACCCTGGCAGCAACATGCATCTCGGATCTTCATATAAGTAATTTGGGAGTGGGGCAGGGTGGGGCAGCGTGGCGCGTGCGTGTGCGGTGGCCTTGGCTTTGGCGCTTGCGCGCACGCGTCGTGACACCGTCTCTCTTTTCTCGCCACGTGTCACTCCTTCGCTGCTGCACGTTTTGTGACCTTTTCCGCTAAAAACAGCAAAAAAACACCCAAAAAACTCGTTGTCGGGTTTTACACAATTTCTCCACTGTGCGGTGTGGCAGGTGGGAGCGGGGAACATTCCCGCTCTGATACCAGTGTGGTGGACCCACCGGGTGAGGTGCCCCACCTGGGATAGAGATGGAGATGGAGGATGAGGGTTGAGCAAGATGGCACATCGTAGCTCCCACGCAGACTCCAACGCACTTACTCCACACTGTGCGAACGTAGAATGATCCAAAGTACAGACTCTGGCTGGGGCATACCCCAGCGGACTGACTAGACTGGACTGGACTGGACAGTACCAGCAGAGGTACCGGCCTGGACTGGACTACCCTGAATACAACCCAGGCCTGTGAAAACAGGTCAAGGGGCTGGTCTCACAGGCCAACCAGAGGTCCACTACACGAAGTTTATGAGAAAACTAGAAAATTGAAATCAAAGAGAAAGACAAAAGAAGAAAAAAGACAAAAAATTGAAGTTGGGGTTGGGAGAGGAGGGGGGGGGATGAGTGATGGAGAAAGAGAGAAATAGATGAGAAACAGAAAAGATTGAAATGGGAGTTGAGGAGATGATGGGGTTGTAGTTGGGGGAGGGAAGGGGGACAGGAGGGTGAGAGAATCGGAGAGAAAGGGATGGGAAAGGTGGAGAAGAGAAGGGAAGATTAGTGGAGGAGAGTGAATAAAGAGGAGAGGGGAGAAAAGGATGGTAGAAAATCAGTGAAGAGGGAGGGGTATGAGAAAAAAGTGAGAAGCAGGCGAGAGAAGTAGGGAAAAGAAGAAAGAAGAGAGGTAGGATGAAGGAATAGTGGTAGAGGCAGAAAAATGATTTGATAACGGGGGCAGGGAGAAATAAAAGAGGCTATGGGACATTAGGTAGGTTATACCAAGCTCTTGGGTGACCAAGAGCAAACAAGATCACCAAGATCCACATGATCTTCAAGTTGGCCTTCAAGGTGTTGGCATCCTGCTGCTGCAACAGAATAATAATAATAATAATAATAATAATAATAATAATAATAATATAGGGTTGGTTGAGATCTTGATCTGCCACCTTGATTGCACTGTCATGCAGCCCCCTAGCCAGGGGGGTCTTTGCTGCTTCCAAACTGTCGTTGCAGAAGGAGAAAAAATAATAATCATCATCATCATCATCTGGGTATGCGAAGATCTTGATCATCCACCCAGATTTCACTGTAGTGCAGCCCCGTAGCCAGTGGGGTTTTCAAGATCTTCCGCAAGATGCCACGTGGCACTATAGATGGTCACGTGTGCAGGCAGCAACAACCACGATGAGGAAGGGGGGGGGGGCACATAGCAGCTCACTCGCTGCTGTCGTTTTGGGTGTTGCTCGTCGATGGGGGGGGGAGGGAGGAGGGAGGGGTAAATAGTTGATGTGACACTCTTCAACACAAACGTGTCACACTACCAAAGCATGGATAGAGTTTGGGCGGTATGTTAAGGTGCTGGCCACGCACGTGCATGGATGGCAGCTGCCCAGGTTCAAACCCTGGCACCAACATGCATCCCGGATCTTGATATATATAATGCGGGAGCAGCGCGAGGCGGGGCAACGGGGAAACGTGGGCGCGTGGGGCGCGCATGTGCGACGACCTTGGCCTTGGTGCTTGTGTGTGCACGTCGTGACGACACTCCTTTTTCACCATGTGTTACTCTCTCGACACTGCACCTTTTCCTCAATTTTGCTCAGAAAATTGCCCAAAATCCCGCTATTGGGATTACACAATTGTCCCCGCACCTGCTGGATGGGGTGGGGACTGTTCCCGCTCTGATACAAGTGTGATGGACTCGCCGGGATGACGGTCCGTCAAGATCAAGAGAAAGGGATGAGGATGGGGGGAATGGAGATGGAGTTGGAAGGGACAGCGCAACTTCAACGCAGACTCAATACGCACGTACTTCAAACTGTGCACGTGAAGAATGAGGCTGAAATAGACTGCAACTAGGGTATACTCCCAGCGGACTGACTGGACAGGACATGACTAGCCTTCTACCAACAGTGATATCGGGCGGGACTGGACTGCGCTCAGTCTGAATGAGCACACGACTTGTGGGGTCAGGCCACGACCTGGTCCCAAAGGCCGAACAAAAAAAATAGTCATATAACCTTGGCTCTAGGCCAGGGCAGCTAGAGGCGTGTTGCAAGGGTCATGCTAATCTTCTCTGTATCGTTTCATGTCTCGAAGGACGTCCCTATTTTTTTTTATTTTTTTTTTTGAAAGTGCAATAACCTTGGGATATTATCACAGAACTGACCAGCCCCAGCTAATTGAACTGACATTTCGTTAAAACTGACATTTTTTTTTTAGTTCACGAAATTGAGCGTACCAAAAAACAACATTTTTCAGTGTTTTTTTGTCCCCATGACATCAGATGATCAGATCATCGAGGATCGTGGCAACTCCCGATGATCTAACCATCAGATGTATGTTAACAGTACTTTACGTTGAGGTACATCAAATGGACAAAGTGAGATAACCACTTTCTCACCCGATGAGCAATGAAATTTTGACTAATTCCACTTTCGTGAATTTTTTAAAAAATGTCAGTTTTAACGAAATGTCAGTTATTGAGAATGATTTTATTCTCATCATCTTATTGCATTTGGATTTGACCTTGGGTCTTCAACAGTTCATGCGTATACAAACTAAGCTAAGTCCATGCAATCTGACAAATGAACATGTTTCTGGAATCGACAGCTATACATCAATCCAACCGGGTACCCTCTCGTTCGTGTCGAGGGTCCCAGTCATGACCAGGAGGGTCTAGTCACACGGTCGAGATCGCCACGTCAAAGAGAAATAATCAAGAAACATTAATCAAATTAAAAAAAAAAAAAAAAAAAAAGATTGATTTATTGCCACAGTCAATTGATTGATTGATTGATTGAGTGAGTGAGTGGGTGATTGATTGATTTATTGATTGATTGACTGATTGATTAATTGATTGATTGATTGATTGACTGATTGATTATGATGAATTTATTAATTGATTGCGTTGATTGATTGATTGACTGTAAGAACTTCAAGGAAAAAGAAAAGAAAAAAAAGTTGAAAAAAATAGTTCGATTAATTGATAGATTGATTGATTTTGCTCTCTCTCTCTCTCTCTTTCTATCTTTTTTTTTTTTCTCTCTCTCTCTCTCTCTCTCTCTCTCTCTCTCTCTCTCTCTCTCTCTCTCGAGCACGCACAGAGAGAGAGAGAAAGATAGGTCGCGGGTGGCGTCGGAGCATCATCGCACTCGTGTGTGTGTCCATGTCCGTGTGCACGCGTCAATGAGTGTGAGTGCATGTGTATGCGTTTTCAATCAATCAATCTTCTAATCAATTTTTTCACAACTAATCAGTCAATCATTTAAAATATATATAAATATATATATATATATATATATATATATTTTTCTCCAGTCAGGTCGAGCGGCAGTGGTCGGGGCCGTCACTACGCGGCCATGCTGTGCCTCTAGTGCCAGCAGCGTGTCTGGAGTGTATTTTTTGGCTGTGACAGACCTTTCTTTGTTTCGTGGGTGTTTTGCTGGCTTGTGATGGGGTGTGAACCGACAGTCTGTAGAGTTTTCCATCTGGTGTGGGTGAGTGATAGTCTACTTTGATTTTGGTTAAGG
>BFEA01000109.1:2030293-2041185 GCA_003427395.1 Chara braunii | reverse complement strand
AAAATTCTGAAAACAATATAGGTTATGCAGAAGAATAAACTTAACAACATTTGCCTCAACGTTACATTCAAATTTTTTACGAAATTTAAAATAAAAATCAAATACTAAAAATAAATAATAATAATAAAAATTATAAAAAATAAATAAGAAAATGAAATTATTGAGTGGGCAAGCACGTTTTTGACACCGCGATTTTTGGTGATTTTTCATTTTTTTTTTACTGTGACAAATGACATGAAAATGGATACATGCATATCTTACATAATAAAAAATCTACAAATAAAGTTTGAAAAAATAATAATTTTTTTCATGCCCCGAAATGAAGGAAAAACAAAAACTAAAAATAGAGAAAGGACAAATTAGTGAGTGGGCAAGCAAGTTTTGACACCACCATCTTTGCCGATTTTTCTTTTTTTTTTTGGATAAACAGAATGCCTCGCAAATTAATACGGATATACCTTACATCAGAAAGAACTTATAGAAAAACTTTCAGAAAAAATAAATAATATTTAGGTGTCGAAATACTTTTTTGCGGGGTTCGAACCCCTTCAGGTTCGGACCCCGTACGGGGTCCCGAACGCCCGAACGTTCGGGGGTTAGCTTCGGGGCCTCCGTACGTTCGGACTGGCAACCTTGATATATGTAATATATATATATATATAGATGAGTCGGTGAAACTCCGACGAAACAGTTTGTCACAGCCCCTCGTTTGTTGTCCTCTTCTCTCTCTCTGCCTATGGTTTACCGGGCAGTTCTGTTTGTGACGATATATATATATATATATATATTCTTCATTTTTCGTTTTGATTTTGCTAGAGTAAAAATACATTAAAAAAAGAGAGATGTGGGTAAATAAACCACGACCAGGGAAGGTCCCCAAAAAAAAAAAAAAAAAAATCCAAAAAATCCTAGGCTACCAGAGTGGTCCGGGGTCACTTGTCGGCCGAGCCAAAAAAAATAAAAATAATCAAAAATAAAAGAATATTTTAAAATAGATTTTTTATTCTAAATTTGGTGAAGAATTTCTATGTGAACCTCGAGCAAAAGTTGTTTAGTTTATTTTTCTGTAGAACATAGTTTGTTTTGGGATGTTTTAGATTTTTTTTTTTTTCGGGGGGGGGACCTTCCTTGGTCTTTGCACGGGCTGGTCACCCGGGCCCCGGGCGGCCCGGTTGGTAGCCTAGAAAAAATCCGAAAAAAACTATGTTATGCAGAAAAATAAACTGAACAACTTTTGCCCAGGTTCAAATCGAAATGCTTCACCAAATTGAGAATTAAAAAAAATAAAGATAATTTTTTTTTTTTTTTTTTTCTTGATTTTTTTGGCCTGGCTGGGCAAGTGACCCCAGACCACTCTGGTAGCCTAGTAGTTAACCTTGCATTAAAAAAAAATTGACTCAAAATCTAGGCTACCAGAGTGGCTCGGGGTCACTTGCCCGGCCGGGCCAAAAAAATAAATAAAAATAAAAATAAAATAATTATTTTTAAATTTTATTTTTTATTTTAAATTTGGTGAAGAATTTCAATGTAACCCTGAGGCAAAAGTTGTTCAGTTTATTTTTCTGCATAACATACTTTTTGTTCGGATGTTTTTGTTTTTTTTTTTTTGTTTTTTTTTTTTGGGACCTTCCTTGATTCTTGAACGGGTTGGCCACCCGGGACCGGGCGGCCCGGCTGGTAGCCTAGCTCAAAATACAATTATCGTCTCCCCTTGATTTTTTTTTTCTTTTTTTTTTTCTGTTTTTGACTTTTTAAATTATATTTAGTTTTCAAAAAAAAGAAAAAACTTCAAAAAAGGTTTTTGATTGACTTATATTTTATTTTATTTTTCTAAAGATTTTTTTGACGCCTTAAAAAAATATAGTGGGATGCAATCGGGGGGAGATAGGGCCCAGCCCACCGGGCTGGTCGGATATTGATCGAGGGGGATACATATATTAGAAGGACCCAAGAACAGGGATTGCCTACTTCATATCTTTAGTAGCACGGAGTATTTCCCCTAGAAGGGACTGCCTCCCTATTGAGCGTTACGTTGCCTGACAGTTTCTCATGGAGTCACAACCACTGTGGCTAGAATGATGTTAAACAACCAATAATGAGTAGAATAACAATACAAGCAACAAGAGAAACGTCTACTACCCGGCCTAGTAGACGACTGCAGTAGTTGTATATGACGCACCAGCAAAAAAGACACGTAAGTTCGCACTCATACATCAAATGCAGACACCAAAAGATGTACACATCGAAGCACGTGAGGAACCATAGTAATCACAGCCATAGCTGTAAAAATTCCACGTAACACAACCGCCAACATACTACGCACCCAAGAACCGTCGAACACTCCTCAGACCAAATGAGTCACGCAAAGTTGAGTCACTTTGACGCCCAAAGGCATCAAAAGGGAGTCGTACCGACAAAACGTCAGTATTTATGATGACAGCCCCCGAAAAACTAAAGCAACCGATATCCTCGGTTCGGCCAGACTGTTCCCGCCTTACCAGGTCCAGAGGCCCAACTGGGTCTGCCTAGCCGTGTCCCTTACCTACCGCTAAACCCCACAGTCAATATTTCAACCCCAAACAGACCTAGTTCAATCTGCGAAGTCCCTAGTCCACTAAACCAAACGCTAGATCTGGGAAAGTCCCTGGTCCGCTAAATCCGAAGTCAGAAAAGAACCTGTCCTGACATACAATCAAACATATCAAACCTACATTCAAACACAAAAGCAACTCATCCACTCCAATCTTAGACAGTCAATCTGCTAGCAACTGCGCTGCCAATTTCCAAAAATCGGTCTTGTCCCTTGCGAAATTTTGTAATGCTCTACGGAAAAAATGGTCCGGGTATCTCCTTCCGCGAAGCTCGATTTTCAGCAGAAGTAAGGTCTCCATCAACTCCAACCCGACCATCGAGTCTTGATGAATTCGATGTAATGCACTTGTGATAACAGCCAGCTTAGCTTTCTTGCTGGTCCAGGATTCATAATCCTGAAATGTCCGAAACACCAGAGTTTGGCCCTCACTCAGGGCCTTGTCGTTTTTCATTGCTTGGCAACAACCCAGAAATGGAAATTGCTTATGCACACTCAGACGACAGCCCAAAAAATCCTAAGCCTCTTGGTCCTCGTCAGTCCGCTTGAGTGTCAATGCCTCGTCATAACACCTTTCAAAACAATCGAGAATCCTCTCAGCACGTTCCCTTGTTTCCGAACGTTGTGGATCGAAAGCAACAAATACTGACGCATCATCAACATACCTCAAACCTTCGAGAAACCGTCTCCGTTCCCTAATGAAATCAACAGATCCCATTCTGCTTTGGTGCACATCAGACAGGCAAGCGGTGGGCTCGTGGTAAGCGGTGGGCTCGTAGACTTTTCCATGGGGATCCCCACCGTCTGCTGCAAGATGGTGCCACCCGCAATCATAAAACAAAATTCAAGTTCAAAATGGACGAATTCCGGAATGACGCCGAAGCTAATAAACTAGCAACCCTCAATACATTCCAATCTACTCAGCATACAACCCTTTCCCTATCACTTCACAAACTTTCCCCGGTATCCCCTGGATTAAAACCACCAAATGCACCAGTCAACAGCACGGTTGATCGTCGCATGCGGCATCTTGCTTAACATATCTTTAATATCCTATGATCAAGCAAGCAGCTGTGTGCCACTTCCAACACTCCTCATTCTACAGTTAATCCCCTTCAGCCTATCTCGCAGCCCACAGATGGACTTCAAGTTAAAATGCCTGTTGTCTGGCAATGAGAACAACATCATATTAAAGGCTCTCGAGACCTTCTTGCATGCGTTATTACCCGGTTCACTGTACGTTGGACATATTGGTCTATATTTAGACGTGTCCTTGTGTTTTGGCAACGCATAGGCTTTACCCATCCTCCCATCCTTCTTCCACTTTCCCACCTGTTCAAAGCCCTTCCCTACGTATACACATAGTTCATCCTCCAAGATGTCATCTTCCTTCTCTTTTCGAACTGTGTACCCTTCGTTGTCGATGAATGTAGTCTTCATCGCCTCTCGATATGTTGTTGGGCACATCACGAGAGTATTGTCGGGGTTTCTGTCAAGGGGGCCACAAACCAAGCCCTGCAGTTCTTTCTTCACATTGTTGATCTCCATCAAATCGCTGCCCTTTTCCTTCCCCTTGGTCACAATACATTTCTCCATTTCTCTGATTGTGAATTCCACCTTTCCCACACCCTCACCCATCCAACTAAGGTCGGAGAACCCTTCCGTGACCTCCTTCGACAGTCGTTCACACAAACGAGTCCCATAGTCACTCGGTATGTTCTTGGCATTACGCGCTATATTCGGACAGCCCTCCCAGTCGCCAATCCGAAAATGGACGTGTCCCCCCACCTTGGGAAAGGACATGCTGATGCAATTGCACACAGAGACTCCATTCGCCGCGAAGCAAAGGTGATTATGGATCAAATCCCCGACGTTAGGACCTCTCGTCCATACGACGCGGGATCGTCTTCGAACCATCTTCAGAACTGATCGATGGAGATGCAATCTCCCTATACCACTTCTTACTACCCTTACAACCTCACTTTTTTTAATCCTCTCGTCATATTTGACCTTCACTACGACCCTCTTGTGTACATTCATCTGAAATTTCGTCCTGAAGACATCGGAGACCATTCTCCTCACCTTCGTACAGTTACGCTTCTCTGAGAACAACTTCGCAACCCCATAGTATCTAACCAACTCGCTCTTCGACTTACTCAGCAGAATCTTCTTCTTTCTTTTATCCCTAAACATACCAATCAGCTCCTGCTTCAATCGTATCGTTCCAGGCGATGCTTCGATAACGTTCTGTACGGTCACCCAACCTTCCGTCTCGAACAGTGACTTACACTTTCGAAGGGGTCTAGTCTGTTTACCAACGATCACTCACGATTCGCCGAATAAACGTCTCACGACCCGCCATTCGTCGACCCACGCTGTACCACCGTTATAGCTAATCCGCACGTCCTATTTCGGTTTCTCCCGACTGAGTTTTCTCAGTAGATCCACAACCCTGACCGTCGGCTCATCCCCTTCTTCACAGAGCTCTAGGATTCTCGATGTTGACGAGTTAGTGCGCTCGTCATTACCTTTGACCTTCTTCCTCCGTTCCCTCTTCCCTCTCCTCCGTCTCCTTCCGTTCCCTTTCCCGGCTCCTTTCGAGTTCAATGATGGTGACCATGTCCGGATGAGTGTCCGCTCAATGGCTTCCAACTCCCTCCTATCATTACTAAAGCATAGTGGGATAGCTACATACGCGAGGGCGCCTACCTTCCCTAACCAATTGTACAGGTTCCTTCCTCTCTTCCTATCTCCCTGTCTTGCACAACTCACATGTTCATTCCATCTCGATACTAGGTCCCGTTCGGTCATCCCAACATAGCACTGTTTATACCATGGCGATACGATAACATACACACAACCTTTTGGAGAAATCAGATCTAACTTCCCACTTTTCGCCGCCTCCCTCCAATACTCAAGAAATTTCTCACACCAAGTTATCTCGCCTTCAAGAACCAATGCCAAAAACAACGCACGCATACAACCCTCTTCTCTCTTACCACGGCCTCCATGTAACAGTCGCAGCTCGGCCACTTCTTCAATATGACTTCATAGATCACGAGGTCCCCCATCTCACTCTGACTCTTTGTCATCCTCTTCTGCTTCACTGACCTTCGACGCTCTCGTCATCCTCCTGACCACCGGGGTTGCAGGTAGTGGTACGTTAATCGGATCATATGCTTTGACAACCCTGCGTAGGACTAGACGTTTGATCGCAGCTTCGCGCTTACCATAGTTAATTCGTTCTGTCTTGCATGCCTCTTTCAGTTCTTCCACTGTCAGAGCTTCGTAGAGTTCCCGACAGTCAGCTTCGTACTTCTCCCTTGCACCCGGGCCAGTCCCAACCGAGATATGTTTGAGGGACAAGGCAATCTTCCCCGACGGCTCAGGTATTGGGGAGGATGATGTTGCCACCTTCCCCGTTTCACGTATCTCCTCGATCCGTAACTTCGCCATCGTTCCCAGTTCCGTCCGTTGTCCTTTGGTAGGCATGATCATTGGTGGACTGTCACCAATCACTACCTCCTTCTCTCGCTTCCTCTTGTGACTAATTACCAATCCTGCCGCTCGTCTTCGTAGCAGTATGAGTTTTTCGTCCTCAACAACTTCCTCCCCCTGGTGAAGGGCGATCGTTCGTCATAACCTTTCCTTCTCTTCTTCCAACGTCTCACCCCTCTCGTTTCGTCTCACCAATTTCTTGATTCGTCGTGGAGCGCGTTCATTCTCGGTGTCACTTTCAACTCAGATTTCCGAACAGATGATACGTAGTAGCCTTGCGTCTCGTTCGTCTTCAACTCACTTCCGCTCTGCAATTTCTTCATGTTTCTTCTTCTCCGCCTCTAGTCGCAACGCTTCTTGTTTTCGCTTCTTTTCTTCCTTTGCCAAATTCTCCTTCTCCCGTTTCCAAATCAGAGCCTTCTCTTGAAAATAACTCATCATCGCATTTGTCTCCTCGTCTTCTCTTCTCATCACGTAGTTGTCCGCCGAGTGACTCCGGCGTTCGCTTCCACTACCAAACATAGTCCGACCCGTTCTTACGTACGCTGGTAGTGGAGGAGGTACAAACGGAACCCCCCGATCCTTGGCCTCCCAATACTCTTTGCAGACACTGGCGAAGTGATCCGGCTCACCACACTCGTAGCAGGTACGCCCAACCATCCTGTTCTCGCTACGACTAGGTGGTCTATGGCTGCCCCGGCCCCGTCCCGATCGTCAGGAACCTCCGGAGTTAATAGGACCGCCTGTACCACCCATCCCGCTTTCGTTACTCATCGTGTCCACCACTCACAGACTTAGTTTAGACGCCCACTTCTCACTCCAACTCACTTCGTAACTCTCTTCGTAACACATTCGCCGCCACCCCCTCTAGGTCTAATCTCCTAGCAGATTACGACGCTGGATGCAAGCAACAAAAAAGACACGCAAGTTCGCACTCATACATCAAATGCATACACCAAAAGATGTACACATCGAAGCACGTGAGGAACCATAGTAATCACAGCCATAGCTGTAAAAATTCACCGCCAACATACCACACACCCAAGAACCGCCGAACACTCCTGAGACCAAATGAGTCACGCAAAGTTGACTCACTTTGACGCCCGAAGGCATCAAAAGGGAGTCGTACCGACAAAACGCCAGTATTTATGATGACAACCCCCGAAAAATTAAAGCAACCGATATCCTCGGTTCGGCCAGACTGTTCCCGCCTTACCAGGTCCAGAGGCCCAACCGGGTCTGCCTAGCCGTGTCCCTTACCTACCGCTAAACCCCACAGTCAACACTTCAACCCCAAACAGGCCTAGTTCAATCTGCGAAGTCCCTAGTCCGCTAAACCAAACGCTAGATCTGGAAAAGTCCCTGGTCCGTTAAAGTGCATGGACGAGTTCCTGAACCCTTTCCTTTTTTTTGAGATGCTTCTTCTTTGGTAACCATGGTCGATCTTATATAGTTCCAATTCCTATACCTGGTGTAGATTGCATTTTTAACGGATGGTAATGACGACGTTCAGGGTGGCTCGGTTGACATGGCCCAATAATTTTTTTTACGATTGTCCACCGCTGCGCGCTAGGCTTGTCGTTGATGAGTCTTGACGGATCAAGACATGTCGATTGTTCTGGTTCTTCCGTTTTCTGCAATTTTTTTTTCACCTGTTGTATTTTTACATAGGATTTACACACGCCTTATTGAGTGTGCTGAAAATCTTTTTTTTTTTCTTCAAGGTTTTCTAAATTTCGAAAATTACGGGTGCCTATTGGGATACTTCGCAACAAGTCTTTTTTTAACATGTACATTTTGGAGACGTTGTCAAGCGCATCGGTCCCGCACTGCACAGGGCGGGACCCTCCCGGCTGCATCACGCAGAAGTTGGTCTAATCCTCGTCACGATACACATGGAGCTTCTGCAGGCCACTCCGGCCGAGTGCACCATCCATACCTCTCGCGAGCCCCTACGACAGGATAGGGTCAACGTGAGGTACAACTTACCTCCACGTTACGAGAGTTGTCACCTCCCTTCGGTGGGTGTATCCCCGCCGAGCTACTAATCCACAATACGAAAGCTTATAAGCGGCAATCGCAGAGGTGGACCAGTCGAGGGCGTTTCTTGTTCGCTGTAGCATACGGGTTACGCGTGGTCTCACACCTTTTTCAAACTCGCACGCGAACCGGCGCACTGGGGGCTGAAGTCCCAAGCGCGATTCGTCGTCGGTCAAGTAGAACGCATCTCACTTACCACGTGTTACACCACAATACTCACACATACAGAACGACACAAAACAAACAACGCAACAACATTCCTAGTCCCTTTTGTATCTGTCTCATAACCTTCCGACGCGGGAATCGGAAAGGCGACGCGCTCAAGACTTAGTATAAAATCGCGCGGATGCAGGGTCTTCCCATATCGACTAGCAATGCATGAATATTCAAGCAGTCGCAACAATGGCGTACTATGTACTGCCCATAACCAAGCGGTCCCTCATGGATCCGAGTACCGCTTATGACACTCAAGTGTCAATCTGGAAGTATCGTGAGGGTCGAGCCCTTCATGATATTGCACGGCTGAAGGAATAGTCGTTTGACCTCCGCGGCACCTTCGGCCCTTAGGCCGAGTGCCCGAGTGGGTAGGGCAAATAGGCTTTGCGCAGGGGGTGATCCCTTCCACGCGGAGTCTAGGACCTGGGATGTTCTGGAAAAGGACGTCGAATCCAGGCCCATGACCAACGTCCGACCTAAGAAATTTTCAAGAAACAAACAACAGTAAAGGGAGGGAGTTTCCCTTCCTCTCTCAACCTCTGCCCGAATCAGACCCCTAAGCGTGAGCTCTTTAAGCCACGCGGACACTCAAACATAGGTATATATATATATATATAATATATATATATATATATATATATATATATATACTACCCCTTAAGCGTGGTGGGCCCGCGGGGGGAGGTCGTGTTCCGCTGCGCGCCGAAATCGGGCCGAACTTTTGATTCGGCCCGATGGATAAGGGCGATCGAGGGCGCGGCGGTGTGCAGAGCGGTACGCGTACCGAATTGTTCACAGCGCGCCAGAGATCGAAAGAGCGCGCCCACATGGCCGCGCGGCGGCGGGCGTCGATAGGAGGGAATATCTCGGAGCGTCCGCCGTCGGATAGAGTTTTCCTTTTTCCTTTGGCTTTCAGTTGCTTTTCTTTTCTTTTTGTTTCGCTTGCTTTTGTTTTCCTTTTTTCTTTTTGTTTCGCTCGCTTTTGTTTGCGCGTTTGCCGCGTCGTTTCTCTTTTTTTTCCTTTTCTCTTTCGTTTTTTGGTCGCTCGACGCATCGTTTTTTACTTTTCTCTTTTGTTTTTTGGTCGCTCGCCGCGTCGTTTTCTCCTTTTCTCTTTTGTTTTTTGGTCGCTCGCGACGTCGTTTTCTTTTCCTTTTTGCTTGCTTTTCTTTTCCTTTTTTCATTTCTTTTTGTTTTCTTTTTTGCTCGCTTTTCCGCGTCGTTTTCTTTTCCTTTTTTCATTTCTTTTTGTTTTCTTTTCTTTTGTTTTTTGCTCGCTTTTCCACGTCGCTTTCTTTTCCTTTTTTCATTTCTTTTTGTCTTCTCTGCGCGGCGGAAACGAAAAAGAAAAGACAGCCCCCACCCACCCCCGCTCGCCCACCCGCACCCACACACTCACCCACCCACTCACGCCCGCCCGCCCGCACCCACACACACCCACCCATCCACCCACACACGCCCTCCCCCCCGCCCGCCCGCCCGCCCGCCCACACACACTATATATATATATATATTCGTAAGTATTCGAAGTTCGGTTGCAGTGGTCGGGTTAAGGTTTGAACCCACGTACACATTTTGAAATACTGAATTGCTCATTGAGATAACCATTGAGGCGGACTGGGTCCCTGTATGTTTTAGGGGACTGCTTTCTTTCGAACTGTATCCGCATCAGGCTGCTGGCACGTCAGGATGTGCCTGTGTGTTGAAAGCTAAGACCACCTGTCCCCCAGCTGCCAAAAACCCGCAGTCCCTGTGAGTTAGGACCGGGTTCTAAGGAGGGGCGGCGACCGTTCGTCACCGGCGGGTCCAATCCCGCCATTTGCAAGCGGTAACTTTGACGATTTTTGTAGCTCAAAAGATTTCATCAAATCGTCTGAAAATTTGAGGGTTCGTAGGTTAGGTCGTGATATTTCAAGGAAACATATCAGAAAAAATAAAAAAAATCATTTGTACCGTGAAATAAGCGCCGCGCCGATTCGTTTTTTTCTCGAAGTCAATTTTCGTGGCCCGCCCGGTCCAATCCCGCCATTTGCAAGCGATAACTTTGGAGATTTTTGTAGCTCAGAAGAATTCATCAAATCGCCTAAAAATTTGTGGATCCGTAGATTAAGTGGTGATCTTTCAAATAAAAATATCAGAAAAAATTTAAAAAATTATTTTGACCGTGAAATAAGCGCCGCGCCAATTCGTTTTTTTTTTCGCGAAGTCAATTTTCGTGGCCCGCCCGGTCCAATCCCGCCATTTGCAAGTGGTAACTTCGGCGATTTTTATAGCTCAGAAGAATTCATCAAATCGCCTGAAAATTTGTTTTTCCAAAGATTGAGTCGTGATCTTTCGAGAAAAAATATCAGAAAAAATAAAATAAAATCATTTTGACCGTGAAATAAGTGCCGCGCCGATTCGTTGTTTTTTCACAAATTCAATCTTCAAGGTCCGTCCGGTTTTCCGTTCTGTACTACCGGTACCCGTCGTGAAACGCCGCTACCGGTACCCCCGAGGTTTTTTACGCGGGGGGGAGTGGTCGTCTAACGTCGCACAGTGTGGTAGG
>BFEA01000109.1:1997744-2008119 GCA_003427395.1 Chara braunii | reverse complement strand
TTTTGGGGGGGGGGGAAGAGTTGGGTCGGTTTGGTTATGATTGGGCTCTACCTCCCGCGGGGTCGTTCGTCCAGTTGCACCTTTTTTTTTTTCTTTTTTTTTTCTCTTTTGGGTTGGTTCGGTTTGGTTGTGATTGGGTTCGGGGCTCTACCTCCGCGCGGGGTCGTTCGTCCAGTTGAAATGACAGTCGACCGGTCGTCCAGTTGCATGCCAGTCGACCGGTCCTCCAGTTGCGTGTCTACGCTACGGATGTGCACGGATCGTGGTGTCGGTTCGGCTCGGCGGGCTGTTTATTTTTTCTTTTCTTTTATTTTTTTGGATTTTTGCCGTTCGACGTGGGAAAGGCGCCTTTTGTTTTTTGCCGCTCTACGCGTTTTATTTTTTTATTTTTTGGACTTTTGCCGTTCGACGCGGGAAAGGCGCGGTTTTTTTTTTTTTTTGGCCGCTCTACACAGGGTATGGGGAGGGAAGGCGCGGCTTTTGCCCCACTCGTGCTACTGGGGGCACCGTCACACACTGCCGTATTCACCCGAATAGAACGTACGGTCATTACAGCTGTATTTGGGGCAACTTTCAGTCCAGATGCAGCCATGATGACCGGGCGTTCTATTCGAGTAAAACGGTAGCCACGGGATAAGCTGTTGCTGTACCCGCGCGAGAGCTGTACGGTCCCGCTACGTAGCCACGCGATGAGATGCTCTGGGGCGAGGTCCCACTAGCAAAGAGGATGGGATTGAACGCCTGAATCTGGCTGCGTATGTGACTGGTGCAGAAATCGAGATTGAATTCCTTTTCCGCATCTCTTCCTAAAACACTCCCAGATTCAGGAAATCCCCGTCGCTAGTGGGACCATGCTCCGCACGAGAGCTGTGGGAGACTGAAATGTCCAAAAACGAAAGAGGTAAACATTTGTGGAGCACTGCTCATTCGGCATGAGCAGGTTTGAATGTATACGGCGGTGTTTCCGTCCAGATACATTTCAAGGGTTGGATTAAAACTTGTGGTTCTAGATTCGGTTGTTGTGGTCTTGGTTTGGTTCAGGCTCGGTTGCCTGTGGTTCTCGGTTCGAGGCTTAGATCTCATCGCCGTGGTTTTTTTTTTTGTTTTTTTTTTTTTGTCCCTCGAAGTTCAGCTTTCATTCAAATTCAATCATGCTCCCCAAAGAATAAATAAATTATAATGCTCCCAAAAAAATAAAATAATTAAATTCAATCATGTTGGAGGCCGGGGACCGCACATCCTGCCGGGAGGTATGTGGAAGCATCATCCAGCTCTCGGCTTTTACAGGCTTGTGCCTGCGAGTCTTGCACTACAGACTCAAAACTCAAAAACCAGCTCTCGGCTGATATACGCCTATTTCGTAAGGGAGAAAAGGGGATGCTGTAAGATCCAACCTATAAATTACCGAAATAACAAGGGAGGGAGGGAGGAAGGAAGAGACTCTGAGGTACCTTGCATTGTACAGCCACCTCATAACCATCCAGGAACCTAACCCCTGCACAAGTCCCACTCGCCCAGATCCTTCATTTCCGGCCATTGATGGGCATAATCTATGTCAGAAATGCAGAATTGCCCCCCCCCGGACGAATCCCACTTGCCCAGATCCTTCATTTCTGGCCATTGATGGGCATAATCTATGGTCAGGAATGCAGAATTCCGGCGAGTGGGACTTGGCCCCCTCTTGAGTAACTGGGTTCCAAGAGGCTAAAATACCGAAAGCCACTCCTAAAACTATCCTAACCTGGGGATCGCTTTGGTTCTCACCTCGGTCGGTGCTTGGTTGTGTTTTTTTTTCTTCTCTGGCTCGGGTTAGGTTCGGGGTTGCTGTGGTCTCGGTTGGGGTTAGGTTTGTTGTGGTTTTCGGTTGGGGTTAGGTTGGTTTCTTTTTTTTTTTTTTTTTTTAATTTGGCTGGGGTCAGGCTGAGGGTTGCTGTGGTTTCAGTTGGGGTTAGGTTCGGTTGGGGTTAAGTTGGGTTGCTGTGGTTTTCAGTTGGGGTCAGGTTTGGTTGCTATGGTTTTTGGTTCGGGTCAGGTTTGGTCGCTGTGGTTTTCCGTTTGGGTTCAAGTTAGCTGCGGTTGCTGGGGTCTTTATGTTGGGGCTACTAGGCTCGCTTGCTATGACTGCCGGTTTGGTGGGACTTGGCTGCTGTGGTTTTCGGTTCGGGGTAGATCCGGTTGCTGTGGCTTTTGGTTTTAGGGGTTATGTTTGGTTCCTTGCTACTATGGTTTCCACTTCAGTGAGGTAGTGGGGTTCCGTTGCTGTGGTTTTTCGGCTGTGTTCTTAGCTGTGTTTTTTTTTGGCTTTTAGGTTCGGCTGCTGTGGTTTTTCGGCTTTGTTTTTTATGGCAATTAGGTTCGGCTGCTGTGGTTTTGGGGCTTTGTGTGTGTTTTTCGGCTTTTAGGTTCGGCTGCTGTGGTTTTTCGGTTTGGGCAGGTTGGTTGTTGTGGTTCTTGGTTCGGGTTAGGTTCGGTTGCTGTGGTTTTTGGTTCGGGTTAGGGTCGGTTGGTTGTTGTGGTTTTCGGTTTGGGTTAGGCTTTTACTCTGGTTTCGGTTTGGGTCAGTGCTCGCTTGCTGGCTTGCTATGGTTTCGCATTTCCAGTGTCGATTCGCTTTCTTGGGGCCATCCATCGGGGTGCATGATCCCACCATTGACCCGATTCTCTGTTTCTGGCTATCGATCAGTCAAAATGAGGGTCCTCGCTTCGAATGACAGATCTTTACCGCAGATTCTGAATTCCCTTTTTTTTTTTGTCCTTTCAATAAAATGCGGCCTTGAGATTAGCCCCAGGTTAATTCACAAGTTCTCTCTCTTCTGAGTTGTATTGGGGAGTCGAACTGGGGTCTGTATTCAGCAGGTCCTAAGGTCCGTTGGTATGCCGAAGATTTTTACCGACGTAGATTCTGAAGATTCTTTTTAACTACAGATTCCGCACATTACCACTGTAGATTCTGTTTTTATTTTTTATTATTATTATTTTTTTTATTTCCCTTTCATTTGAAACGATTGGCCCTACGGTAGGTTATTCCACCTGCAGGTCGGGAGCAGGCGCCGGGGCTAGGTCCCACTTACACGAATTAAGAGATAATATTGACCGTAGGTAGCAAAGATCAACGGCCATCTGGGACCTTGCCCCCCTTCTCTCTTGAAAGACGGTTCTGGCTGCTACGGGGGTTCCTTGTATGACTATATAGTATATAATAATTAGGAGTAGTGGTAGGTCGGGAGCTCGAGGTGAATTCCTGCTCAGGTCTGTACTGTATTTCAACAGTTGAGCGGTGTACCAACTGAGCTATGGGTCTCGCTCCAGTACTCTCGAAAGGTGCAAAACGAGACTGAATCTTCCGCTAGAACATGGAAAGATTCGCCACCATGATTTGTCTTTTGTGCATTTCAAGAGTAGGGGAGCGAGGCCCTATATGTATCAGGGCCAGTTTTGGTTCCCCGCAGATTTTTACCGTAGTTCCCGAAGATTTTTACTTTCCCGCACCCCGGGCTGAAAAGGCCACCCGATGTCAGATTAGACACAAGATTGAATTTACCTGGGACTCTGGTTAGTCCGATGATAATACCTCAAGGCCATCGCCCCTTGAAAAAAAAAAAAAAAAAAAAAAAAATCGATTTCAAAGAAAAAAAAAAAGAAAAGATGCTTACACGTTAATTATGGGAGGTGAGAGAAAAATATATGGCTGTCCCCCCCGATGAGGAGAAGGCAGCTTTAAAAAAAAAAAAAAAGATGTCTACCGTAGTTTCTGAAGAAGATCGGAGGAGGCCCGACGGATGGAGTTCAAATCCAAAAGTACCTGTTGAAAAAAAAAAAAAAAACCGGCAGGGGCCAACTGGGTCGTTGCCCCAGGTTCGTCTGTCGAGGTTTTGTAAGTTTGGCGTCATTTTCTTTGGGGGCCAATGGCTTGTGCTATTTTTGTTGATGAACGCGCGTCAGGAGAGAGGAGAGAGGAGAGCGAACGGTCGATAGGAGGCGGCGAGAGAGGGAGGTGGGAAGGTACAAAAAACATGTATATCGGCCTGATGAGTCGGTGAAACTCCGGAACAGTTTGTCACAGCCCCTCCCTCCCTCGTTTGTTGTCCTCTTCTCCCCCCCTCCCTCTCCCACTCTGCCTACGGTTTACCGGGCAATTGTGTTTGACTCTATTAACTCTACGTATGTATATATCGTCAGACAGAGCTGCCCTGTAATTGAACCGTAGGCAGAGAGAGAGGGAGGGATGGAGAAGAGGACAACAAACGAGGGAGGGGCTGTGACCAAAGGTTTGTAGGAGTTTCACCGTCGCTGACTCATCAGGGAGACTGAACCATATATATATATGTATACGTTCACATAGATATTCACAGCCCCTGGTTTGTTGTCCTCTGCTTTACCGGGCAGTTCTTTTTGACGATATCTGTTTGACGATGTATATATATATCTATTGTTTTTGGGAAATATATATGTATAATCTTTGGCTCATCGAGAGGAACGGTTTCATCAAAAAAGAACTTAACCAGTGACAGAGCAGTGTGGAAAATCTACAAAGAACGTAGATGGAGAGGCTGTCCACGTGGTGCTCTTCTGCACGTGAACTGGTACAGAAGAGCGCCACGTGTATTCACAACTACGTAGTCTCAGGAGTGAACGAGAACACCACGTGGGCAGGCTTTCCGTCTACGTTCATTGTATATTTTTCTTACTGCTCTGTCACGTGTGTATTAAGAGCCTTTCTAGCAATGATAAGTCGTGCGACGATTTCTCCCATGAGGGAGGTCCTCTCTCTCCTATGAGGAAGTGGTACTCTCCCATGAGGGAGGTACTCTCTCATGAGGAGGAGGTAGTAATTAGGATCAGGACTGCACAGGAGAGCGCCACATTAATCGGTCGGTGATTAGATCTGTATGTGTGGTTTACGGCATGTGTTGTATTCGGTGTATTCAGTGGAAACGGTCCTCCTGCATGAGGCAGTGAGAGAAGATAATGGGCCTTGCTCCACCATTCATCAAATGTGCAAAATGAGAAAGAATCTTCCGCTAGAAGATGGGCAGAAACACCGCCGAATTTTGTCTTTTGTGCATGTCTTGAGTAGCGGAGCGAGGCCCAATAACTACTTATTGCTCCTCTAAGATCTCTTTCCAAGGGGTTTGTTGTCTACCGTTGATCTCCCCCCCCCTTCTCCCCCCCCCCTCCTCCTCCCCACCTTATTTTCGCCTGCCCCCTTCTTCCCCCTCCCCTCCTCACCATGTCAGCCACAACGAGAAAGAACTGTCCCTTTGATACCTACTCCAAAACGAGGGGCTTGAAATTAATACAAACAGACATGATTGGTTGGTTGTCGTGAACTGAGCCCTCAATCAAGAGGGCCCTCTATCGAATACGGAGGGGGACCCTCGCGGAGAATCTATCAGCTTTTCGGTGGCTGAAATGGTGGGGAACTATTTCCGTTAACTGCCACCTCTTTTTTTTGGGTCTTTTCACACCCCAAATGGTGCCGGACCCCACCACAGGTGCCCTTCATCATTTTGAAACTTTCTGACCTCTCTCTCTCTCTCTCTCTCAGAGTGTGCCTCTGTGTCTCTTTGTGAGCTGGCGCTTGCTTGTGCTGTAAGCTGCATCGCACTCTCTCTCTCTCTCTCTCTCTCTCTCTCTCTCAGTGTGCCTCTGTGTCTCTTTGTGAGCTGGCGCTTGCTTGTGCTGTAAGCTGCATCACACACACACACACGCACACACACACACACAGAGAGAGAGAGAGAGAGAGAGAGAGAGAGAGGGGGGGGGGGGACGGGCGGCATCGTCTCTCTCTTTCTCTGTGTGTGCGTGTGTGCGCGTGCGATGCAGCTTACAGCACAAGCAAGCGCCAGCGCACAAAGAGACACAGAGGGGGGTGACGGGCGGCATCGTCTCTCTCTCTCTCTCTGTGCGTGTGTGCGCGTGCGATGCAGCGTACAGCACAAGCAAGCGCCAGCGCACAAAGAGACACAGAGGAACACACACACACACACACACACACAAAGAGAGAGAGAGAGAGAGAGAGAGAGAGAGAGACTTCAGCTGTGTTTGAATGTGCGTGGGGCCCGACTGATTTTTTTTCTTCCGTTTTTGGGTGTTGTGTTTTCTAGTTTCGAAAGGATTCAGTATCTGATGATTCGAAAAATGCTTTTTTAATTCCGGTGTTAGGATTCGGTATATGATGATAAAGATAAAGCTGAAATGAGAGGGGCACAGCTAAAAGCTCATAGGAGGGTGGTACATATTCACCCTAGGCTGAGTGTATGTAGTCAAAGCCTGCGGCCAAATACCTAAGAGTGAGCATGAACCCATAATAGGCCGAGGCCTACTCAACTGTGGACGTCATGGCGGTCAGATACATCCGATGTGAGCCGTAATTGCAGTCATATATCTTCGAACTCTTGGTCTCTTGGTCTGGGAGAGGAGGGAGTGATGTGGGGACCACCACATAGAAAGAAAAGGGCCGGACCTGTCAGATCGTCGTGGTATGGGTATGTATGATTCCATTGTCTTTCAGGGAACTCTTGGTCTCTTGGTCTGGGAGAGGGTTCCCTGAAAGGCAATGGAATCATTCCCTGAAAGACAATGGAATCATACATACCCATACCACGACGATCCGACAGGTCCGGCCCTTTTCTTTCTATGTGGTGGTCCCCACATCACTCCCTCCTCGCTCTCCTGCTCCCACATCATCATGACCGTTCGGCTAGCCCCGCTGCGCGCCGAGCGCTCGAATTTATCACCCTCTTTATGTTTACCTCTTCTCCGCAGTTTCGGCAGTCTCTGCAATTCAGATTGGCGCGCAGCGGTGAGTCTGCAGATAAGCTTGGCGCGCAGCAGTGAGTCTGCAGATGAGCTTGGCGCGCAGCAGGGACTGGACAAGGTTGATGAACCCCAGCGCCACGTGGCGCGGAGCCCTAGATGAGCTTGGCGCGCAGCAGGGACTGGACAGGGTTGCTTAACCCAAGCGCCACGTGGCGCGGAGCCCTATCATATTGTGTAGATCGGGGTTTAGATGTACGCGCTCCACTGCACGGCTTTCCATTTGTATTTGGACCTGATAATGGTCGTAATACATTCAGAATGTTGGGCAATCAATTTTAATTTTTAACGGATGCCTTGCGGAAGGACTGGTGTTGCGCTCCCTTCTTCTTTTGCCCCCCCTCGAAGGTGAAAAAAAAAAAAAAAAAAAAACAGAAAACGGAAGGGAAGGGGTAGAGTTAAATGATTTGGAAAAAAGAAGAGTTTGATTAAGAAAAAAAGGAAGAGATTTGCAAGGGAGAAAGAAAAAGGGTGTATCTGCGGTCTGGATGGATTAGAAATTGTTTGTGTGTAAAAAAAAATAATAATAATAATAAGTTTTGTACGGTTCGGCCACGTGGAGTGGGTGGGTTGTTTTCTGCCACGTGGATTGGGTGGGTCGTGGCCCCTTTCATTTCTTTAGCGATCTGAGTTTCTATCTGCTGTGTGGGGATTTTTTTATTTTTTTATTTTTTTTTTTTGATGGGGATTTTTTGGAACTCATCGTCTGTTCGTCAGAAGTTGTTTTTACGGTTCTGCCACGTGGATTGGGTGCGTTGTGCTCTTCTGCCATTTATGGTCGAGCGCTGCCACGTGGAGCGGGCAGATTCTTGCCACGTGTACTGTTCTGCCTCATTGTCTAGGTGCACCCTTGCCGCATGTACTATTCTGCGACGTCATCGGGTCGATCCTTGCCACGTGTGCTGTTCGGATACGTTGAGCAGACCGATCGTTCCACACCTTGATTTTCTAGACGTGTACTGAAATGGGTGCATCCTTGCCTCGCTTTTTTTTTTTTTTTTTTTGTCTTAGAGTTCCTGTCCCGATACGTCGAGTGGGCGGATCATCTTACGCCTTGATTGGCTACACGTGTGCTGTTCTGCCACGCGGCCCATTCTTGCCACGTGTACTAGTTTCCCACCAGGTGTACCGGGTGCATCCTTTTTTTTTTTTTTTTTTTTTAATTCGAAGAGTAACTACGTCGACACGTGGGAACTGGGGCGCGTTGTGATCGGGGGAAGAGGGTACTTCACGCGGCGGATTGTTCCAATTAGTGTTACCTATGCCACGTGTACCGTGTAGACTGGTTGCCTGTATGCCACGTGTACCGCTGACTCCTAGACTACTGTCTTCCTGCGAACACCACCGTTCTGGCGGACGTGACGCGTGGGTCGAGTACTGTCTTCCCCGGAACACAACGCACCCTCGTTTTGGCTCTATCTGACCTGAATATAGCTTGTATACAATCATTATCAGGGTGCGTTATTTTTGGGGGAAGACGGGTGGGTGGATCCTTCCTTCGAGGTAGTGTCATCCAAATTGAGGGACATTTTGCCACGTGTATTGGGTGCATCCCTGCCGCTGCCACGTGTACCGGGTGCATCCCTTCCGCTGCCACGTGGACTGCATACATCCTTGCCACCTGTATTGTTCCTGATGCGTCGACTGGATGGATCCTCCTAATCAGTGTGAACGTAACGTTAATCAGGAGATTCTTGGCCGTTGGATGATTGCTAATCACATCGCACAATTTCTTTCGCCCTCAATTACGGTATTATCAAATTCTTGCAGCCACACAAGAAACTCCGGACTCGAGATCCTGACTTCTACATGAAAACTGAAGTCTCTCCGAAATATCAAGACCGAGGGATTTGTTATTATTACTATTATTATTATTATTATTATTATTAATTAAGGCTGCCTTCTCCTCATCGGGGAGCAGCCGTAATAATAATAATAATTATAATAATAATAATAAAATTAATAATAATAATAATAATAATTATTATTATTATTATTATATTATGATTATTATGATTATTATTATGATTATTATGATTATTATGATTATTATATGTTTATATATAGGAGCGCTTTTGACGCTTGACACAGCCCGTAGATTGAAGATTGTCCAGATCACAACGGGGCTGTGTGATGGTATCTCCTGTTCCGTCTGGAGAAGGTTCGGATACAGTTCAGAGAAGGTTCGGATAGATTGTCCAGATCACAACGGGGCTGTGTGATGGTATCTCCTGTTCCGTCTGGAGAAGGTTCGGATACAGTTCAGAGAAGGTTCGGATAAAGTGCAGGGAAGGTTCGGAGAAAGTTCGGGGGGAAGGAGGGCATATGCTTCGCTTGATATTGGCCGTTGATTATAGAATATCAATGGCGGGCGTGATGATTGTGTAATGTGAAGATTTTATTTCCGGTTTCTTTTTTCTTTTTTCGTTTTTTCTTCCCGGGAATATGATGCGAAGCTTCCCCCGAATGCATTTGACCCCAATTATGGCTACGTAATGCCCTTAGTGACCTGCTATTGATCTCACGATCTGTTCTTTTGTGATGGATTAATGGAAGTCCCCATAAACCACCACTCTTCTTTGTTGCCGAACCTGGAGCCTGGCCTGGTATCCCAACTGGAACCTGGGCTGGTATCCCAACCGGAGCCTGGGCTGATATCCCAACCGGAGCCTGGGCTGGTATCCCAACCGGAACGTGGTCAGGAGACCATTGTCAATTGGCACTCCGGCTGAACCTGTGCCGGGCCTGTTTTCTGTTCCCTTGTTGGGCCTACCGGTTGGGCCCAGCTGGGAATTTTCCTGGTCGCCCAGCAGGAGTGGTTTATAGACATCTTACCTTTTCCCCCTCGAAAGGAACGTGCCGCATGTCATTATCAATATCTAGTATGGGCCTGGGTCCCGATACATTCAATGTGTTGGTCTTGTGCGAATTTGTGGTCCCGAAACCATTCAGAAAGATGCATGTAAGGGAATGTTGAGTAGTGGAGCCACGGATGCTTTATGTATCTGAAAGATTTAAAGATGGACAGATGGATAGATTCATAGATTGATGTTCTTCTTTGGCTTATCTTTTTATTTTTATTGTTTTGGGAAACCATTTCTCGATTTATGCGTGTCATCCTTGCCGAGGGGCCATGCTAATCTTCTCTCTCTGTATCGTTCCAATTTTAATGAATGTCCCAAAGGACTAGATTCATATTCTGGTCATGGATGTGTGCGTGCATATGTCTCTATAACAGGACTCCGTTCGCCAGTCTCCTCAGACGTGCAACAATGTCTTGCTAAGCAGGAGGAGAGCGTTAGCATGATGTGATGTGATTATTTGGGGGAGAGAGGTCGGGGGGGCGTCGGACTCGCACTGATACATTTTGGACATCCTGAACTGAAATTGGCTTTTCTTACGGTCATGTACATTCAGAAAGATGTCTTCAGTTTCACTTTGTATATCTTAACAGGATAGGCTCCGTTTATTATAATTACAGGACGTGTGCTGATGTTTTTTTCTAGACATTTTGGACATCCTGAACTGAATTTGGCTTTTCTTACGGTCATGTGCA
>BFEA01000109.1:1970876-1985807 GCA_003427395.1 Chara braunii | reverse complement strand
CAGCCCCAGATTTGCTCCCTGCTACTCCGGCCGAATGAAGGGGGAGTAAAAAGGGAGGACACTCCACGTGTTGCGAAACTTCGGTCCGAAGATTGGTTAAAGAGATCAAGCCTGAAAAAAAAAAAAAAAAAAAAAGCTAAGCTGCTGCGTGGTATGACGAATCTGGGAACTAGGTGGGACCTCACCCACGATCTCTCCTTGAAAAGGAGAGGGACACCCTGGGGCTTGGATATTGAGGTGTTGTAACTGTTGTTGTTGTTGTTTTATTTTATGTTCGTTTTTTGTTTTTTTTTGGGTAGAAAGGAAGGTGGGGTTCGTGGGGATCGAGGCCGAGTTCGGACCGATGTTCAAGTTGTGGATATAATAATATTGAAATTGATTGAAATTGCAGGTTCGAGCTAGGAGTGTTTTTTTTTCCTTCTCTTTTTGGCAAAGCAGGAGCGAGGTCCCACTAGCCATGCATGTGGATTACTGTGACGTGTGTGGGATGGGTGGGGGACAGGTGGTTGGCAGCGTGAAATAGGGAAAATAAACGCAAAAAAAAACATTCCTCCATGGACCAGCGGACATGCAAGCCACCAACGGCCCGTTCGGACGATGCGTGGGACACACATTTCCAAGTTCTGCGTTTCCAGAACGGCAGTGGGGTCTGAAACCGATGCTGGCATACCTCTGAAAAACTTCCTGGCAGCCCAGTGGGGTCTGAAATCGCCCTTCCACGGTAAAACTTTTCCAGCCGCCGGCCAGTGGGAAGCCTAACTCCATACACCATTTGCTGTAGGTGAGGGGATTGAACCCTCCCAACCACCTCCCCATTTGTCTTTGCCTTTGCCGTGAGTGAAACATGTGTGATTTCACGACTCAAAAAACTTGGGTGGTTGTGATTTGCACGCAGGTTTTGGACAGCCACAGGACCCCAACAAAAAAAAACAAAAGAAAAACCTACCAATGGGAGAGCAAAAGAAAACATCCCTCTCCTGGGCTTAAATCACCAGTACCTACCGCATTTTTAGTACCCCCTGGCCTCGAATGAATTTGGACTGGAGGGGCAGGCCGATTCGGCTTCCGCGTTAACGGCCACCCTAACCGGTAGGTGCTGGTGGTTTAATTCACAAAAACAGGCTACCGCTAATTTCCTGCCAAATCCACGATGCCTGACAGTCACACACATTAAACCACCAGTACTTGGCCCAGCTATGGCAGCCGAGCCTGGAAGTGCCCTGCCCGCCGTTTCCCGCCGAAGCGCCAATTCCATTTTTAGGTCCGGTTGCCCGAAGCGCGAACTTCGCGTAGCGTTAACGCCAAGGCCCGCGGCCGATGTATGGGCCAAGTACTGGTGGTTTAAACACTAATCCACATACATCGATAGTGGGATCTCGCTCCAGGATAGCTTCATTTCTGTCCATTGTGATGTGAGTAAGGTGCACGCAGAACTGAAAAGAAAAAGAAAAAAGAAAAAAAAAACGAGCAGAAACAGGGAAGAGGGGGTGGAGAAATAAAGGGGGGGAGGCAGCCATTGGGAGTTAAATGTTATATAGGGGGGTAGGGTTCCTCTTTGGGGGTGGGGGGGTGGGGGGGGATTGGATTGTAAGGGTTGTAGGGGGGTGGTCCATGTGACTGTGGGGAGCAGGGGGGTTGGGGGGGAGGGGGGTAGGGGGTAGGTTCCTACCTTTGGGAAAAACATGGCGTAAAAACACTTTGTGCGTGTGGTGCGTCGAGGAAAAATACCCCTCTTCTCCTCTCTTTTCGCCATGATCCCCTACTCCCCCTCCCCCCCCCACCTCCTCCACCCCCACTGGCCCCGCCCTGTTCTGACACTCACATTTGCATGCCCCATCATCCGAAAATTTGTACACCCTTGATTAGGTGGGGAATGTGTGAAAATATAAAACATGGTGGTTGTGGGGGGGCGGGGAGGGGGAAGGGCATGTGCGGATATGGGGGCTTCACATTGGCCAAGCCCCCCCTTTCTCCACTCTCATCTGTTCATGGCAATTGCCGGAGTGAGGTATGTCGTAGTGAAAATTGTGGCTTGGTGCCTTTGCCTTTTTATAAATTGGCACGAGGATGGCGTGGGAGGGGTGGTAGTTTTTATTATTATTATTATTATTTTTTTTTTTTATTTTTTATTTTTTTTTTTGTTGATATGACTTGCTACAGGAGGGAGGATGGACCCCTTTTTCCAGCAGGTGACCCTTTTAAAACTAAAAATAAAAGCAACAAGAACATGCATGCTTGCTTCAAAAAGATGATGTTTTGTAAAATTTCCCAAGGAGGGGGATGGGGGAGAGGGGTTCTCTAGCATTGCAGGGGAAGGGGGTTAATTTTCTTACCTAGCGTGGACTCCGAGAAAGGACCCCCTACCAGTTCAGGTGGACCACTGCTGCATTGATACCAATTGCTGAATGGCCTTGGGTGCTGTGCCTACCCTCATTCGCATTTTACGAAACTGGCATGAATGTGGCTATGTTCTTGGACTACGATCGTTTACTAAATATTGCATGTGACTTCGCTTCTTTCGCGCTGCCTGACTACGTATGCGCCGCTCAAGCCTAATCTTTCCCGGGCTTCTGAAATTGCGGCGTGGAGCTTTTGAAATTGCGGGGTGATGCAATTTACAACTGGCCAGGTTCCATGCTGTTGACATCAACTGTCCTTCCTTTTTTTGTTTTTTTTTTGTAAATCCAAGTGAAAGACAAGTTTCCCTTTCTCATATACTTAACTCTTATTTTTGATGTACGATGTACAAGACCAACATAAGAATGGTAGGCACTCCTATGTCTTTTTTGACCTTTTTTTTTCTGTGTTTTTTTTTGGCACTATGATGCTATTGTAACATTGTTCTTCTTCTTCTTCTTTTTTTTTTTTTTTTTTTTTTTTTTTTTTTTTTTTTCTTTTTTTTTTTTTTTTTTTTTTTTTTTTTTTGAACCTGGTCGGATGCTAGGTGTGCTGATAAGAGCAGACACCTCTAGCACCGCCGGGGAGGCTCCCTCTATTGGTGGGGAGCGGCACCTGCTGGAAATCAGGTCCAGCGTCCCTCGGATGCATCATTGCAGAGAAATGTTGTTGGGCTACTAAGTTCCGGCTCCAGAGCATCCCTCTTTCCCTCGGGGCTCAGTTAAAGGGAAAGGTGGCTTCAAACCGCCGAGTACATGGCCCCGCCCCAGCCTTGCAGAAGACTTTGTGTCGCCACAAGCAAACTGGGAGGGGCCGCTCGGCGTAGGAAATAACAAAAATCGGCAGCCTCCGAGCTGGTGTGGGTTTCATGCTGGCGCCCGGAGGCGGGCCAGGAAAAAAAAAATTAAAAAAAATCGGCAGCCTCCAAACTGGTGTGGGTTTCATGCTGACGCCCGGAGGCCGGCCAGGAAAAAAAAAAAAAAAAAAGGACGGCCGATGTCACCTACACAGAATTTGAACCACCAACCACCACTACCCCAAATTTTTGTTTTTGGTAATGCTTCAATTTTGGCCAGCCCTGGACCACAGAAGATTGGCCAGTCATGGTACCACCGCCAGGATAGAGGGATATCGCGAGGGCTATTCTCAAAAAAAAAAAAAAAAAAAAAGATTGGCCAGTCATGGGGCCAAAGCCTACTGGATGGTTCCATTTGTTTTGGTCTTCTGGTCCAAGCCTCTGTTGTGATCCGCCAATTTAAACCCGCAATCTGTTCCTCTTTTTTGTTTTTTTCTTTTTTTATTTGAACCATCAATTTGTTCCTAGTTAATTTTTGTTCCACTTCAGTGGTTCACACAAGCTGTGTTCTTGGGGGGTCATCCTATCCGAAGGAAAGGTTGGAGGAGGAGAAAAAGGGAAATGTTATGCGCCTGTGCTGGTTCGTGTGTAAATTCGTGTGATGGTGCGTAGCAGAAATTCAGGTAGGTTGATTGATATAAGGAGGCTTATGAAAAAGAAAGAAAACGAAAAGGACAAAGGAGGCTTGGAGAGACCCGTGGTTCAGCTGCTGCCTCCTAAGCAGCGGAACAGGGTACGTGTGGGCCCCTGCTTCTGCTGATGCATTGCGGTGAGTACCGACTGGCAGGTGGATGCGGCTGAACCAGGTGTGCTCTCCTTCGCCATGGCCATTGTTCCTTTTTTTTTTTTTTTTTTTTTTGTCTGAAATGTCCAGGGTGTTGTAGAGGCCAGTTACTACAGTCTTCCCCCGAATACAACGTATGTTCATTATAGCTGAATTTGGGGTATCTGTCAGTCTAAATACAGCTATAATGACCGTACATTATATTCGGGGGAAGAAGGTAGGCTCACATTGATCGCCAGATGCTGTCAGCCATGGGTGGCCTGAAGAGATGAGGCTACCTCCCATCCCATCCATGCCCATTGTTCCTTTTTTTTTTTTTTTTTTTTTTTTTTGCAAGAATAGCCCTTGTGAAAGACCTCTATCCCGGCGGTGGTAAGAGAGCCATCAGGTTGTGCCTACTTGGCTATCAGTTGCGGGCTGGCTACCAACAGTACAAGTAGCATGCCCAATATGAAACAGAGGCCATGTCGTTTCTTAAAAGGTGTCTCCCCCTTCCCCCCTTCCGTCGCCCCCTGCTACCCACCACGGTGACCCCCCTTCAAAAAACCACCACCAACTGGAAGTCGAACCTTCTCCTTCATTGTGCAGAAGTTGGGCCCTGGGACTCTTCAGTTACAGGGGAAAGCAAAGCAAAGCAAATCAATCTCGAACCTTCTCCTTCATTGTGCAGAAGTTGGGCCCTGGGACTCTTCAGTTACAGGGGAAAGCAAAGCAAAGGAAATCAATCTGATGTGTTGATTTCCTAGGAGCACCGAGCCTGAAACCACAAGTCAACCTGCGCTTGGTGTCGCCGCACGGCGCACCAAGCTTTGCCGAACCACCAGGGTTCACATTTTTTCTGTTTTGATGTGCCCAGTCATTGCGGTCCGGTGGCCCAGATCTGAACTTTTAGGAGTAGGTGATAAATAAAGCGTGCAAGTGCAAAGTTGTGCACTGATGGTTTCCCTGGGCCCAACAACTTTCTCCTCCGTTGCACGACTGGACGTTCCCCGACCTGCAAAAGTTCCGGCGCATTGACGGGTAAGGCCCGCGGCCCATGTATGGGCCAAGAACTGGTGGTTTAAACCAGCAATGCTTTGCCCATCCATTTCTTTGGCATGTGGTCAATAAACCACCAGTACATGGCCCAGCTATCAATGCCGAGCCAGGCAAACCCCTACGATCAAGCTTTGCTAAGCCGCCGGGGCGTCGTGCCATTTTCCTTTTGGCTGGTGATTCCAGCCATTGTGGTCCGGTACCCCGAAGCCGGTAGGGCGTGGCACGTTAAACATGAAACCCCCACGGCTGAAGTATGGGCCAAGTACTGGCGGTTTAATGCACCAAATGTTTGTGCGTCGGCCTTCCGGGGCGAAATCACTGCCGGAGCCACTGGAGCAAAACGATTGGCGGTGCCAGCCGAAAAGAGGCCTCCACTTTTTTTTTTTTTGGGTTCACAGGGCGTTTCCAGGCTTGGCAAGGGAAAGGTCAAAAGGACGTTTCCTCAAAGCATGGCTTGTTTACGGGCCCGTATGTTTCCTCGAAGCATGGCTTTTTTGGGTTCACAGGGCGTTTGTACTTCGTGCCCGTAAACAAGCCATGCTTCTCGAGGAAACGTACGGGCCACTTGCAGGACTCGGAGTGCCCAAATTCATCCTAATAGGATTGTACTCTATTTTTTTCCCGCGGCCAAGAGCTGCGGCGGAAAGCTGTGGCCCAAATGAGGGATAACACCTTGCCATCATCTGTTTCGATCACCGTGTCGAGTGCAGGGCTCTCACCTTTTGTGAAAAAGGTGGGAGCTGATGCGCTCGACAATGGTTTCAAAATTTTTCACCCCACAAAGCGAGGAAAATCGTGAATGTATCCAACCCAACTTGAGGGTTGGGTTGGGATGTATTGTATTCGAGGGATGCCCGAAGTCCTTTTAGAGCTGAAAATGTGACTGAGCTGAAAATGTGACTGCGCTGTAGTTACCCTCTCAAAATATAGAGATGATTAGCATTGCCCCTGTCTAAGGATGACACGCATTAACTGAGAAATTGTTCGAAGACAAAATGGAACTACTTGACTGCCAGTATTTATCATTTACGACCCCTTGCCGAGCCCCTCATTTTTTGGGCGTGATCCATCATTGTTTTGGGCATGCGCCATGGTGCTTGACCACCAGTATTTATGACCCTTACCGAGCCTAAAACCACCCTGCATGCCCAAAAAAAGGATGGCGCATGCCCATAAAAGGGATGGTGCATTTTCTTTTTTGGCTGGTGCCGTCAGCTGTTTAGCTCCGGTAGGCCGTGCCCCGGAAGTTGCATACAGAGTGTGTTAACGGCTGCATTGGAGAGAAATGGCTAGGAGATGTTCTGGTGCCCCAGTGCCTATAATTTGGCCCCGGGAGGCCAGAAATGGGACAATAATGACCGCAGATAAAATTTATCGACAGCGGCCTGCCCCAGAAAGTTGGGGCTGCTAACGAGCCGCATCCCTAAAAATTAGCTGGGAATGCATCATGGATCGGAGGGCACTAAGCAATTCTTTTGGGGTGCCCCAAGCGCGCTGTTCCTGTAATACTATTCCCATAATACTATAATGAGGTAAGACTCGAATTGCGACCGATTAGATAAGAGTTCGGAAATGAGCTCTGGTTAAAAAAAAAAAGAAAAAGTACACGGCCCGCCACAAAAAAACGGGGCGGAAATGTCAAACGCTGAGCCTGCTGTTGATAAATTGGATCGGCGGACGCGTTTTCGTTTTGGCCTTCCAGAATTCGAGGTTTCAGCCCCGCGATCCGTTGGTTTCTAATTTGGAGGATAAAATTTTGAAAAAATGTCGCCCTGGTGGTTCAACAAGAATGTCGAGCTGGCGGTTTGACAAACATGTCGCGCTGGCTGTTCGACAAAAATGCGGTGCTGGCTGTTTGACAAAGCTGGCGCACAGTGTTTGCAGCCCTGGAAGAAAGTGGCCCGGAAGTTGAACCACCTGTACCTTTCTCCGCTTGAAGAACAAATATGCGGCTCGTTTACGGCCGGATTTTGGGGGGGTTCAGGGCCTCGTTACACCCTCCTCGGAAAATCCTCAGGAATTAAGAGGAAGTCCTTTGATTAATTTATCATTTTCGGCGTCGTCGTTACACCGTGTCCTTGGAGCGTGGGCTTAGAGATTCGTCCTTGGAGCTTTTTCGTGGGGAGAAAGAAAAAAGAAAAAGACAAACAGTTGTGCTTGAGGCTTTCAGCCAATAGGGTGTCGCCACGATCCCGGTTCGACGTAGTAACATCTCCTCTACGTGTGTGTCCTCTCCTCTCCGTCAATCGCGGCTCCTTGAGCCCAAAGGACCTCAGGAGGACCCTTGAATCCAAGGACGCAATGGCTGGCGATTCTGAGGATCCCCAAGGAAATCTCTCGGGAGCGTTTTCACTTTGGGCCTCGTTAATCCAAGGAATTCGGTGGATTAGGACGCGTTGTAACCATGCCAAATTCCTAAAAATCATCTTCCCAAGGAGGGTCTAACGAGGCCCTCAGTACCTAATCGAAAGGACTGACTGCACCAGCCAAAAGCAGGCCCGTGTCAGTTTGTTTTCCTTTGGTGTGCAGGGCGAGGAAGATTTTCATGATTGGCTGGTCACCCGGGCGTGACGCCAGGTGGAGTCTGACGCCCATGGAAAAGCAATAAAAAAAAAAAAAATGGCGGTGGGGTTTTTCCATGCTCTTCAAGAGGGCTCTTTTCCTTTTTTGAGTATTCGCTGTCAGGAGGGGGGGGGGGGTATAAATTGTTTTTAGAAGGGCTGAAGGGGTTTAAAGGGGGATGCCTTAGTGTGACTCGGTTGTTTTCTTTTTTATCTTCAGTTCCGTGAGGAATTTTTATGTGACTGTCATCCAAAAATTGTTTGTATTAAAAAATGTATACATAATAATAAAAATAATAAATTATGTTTGTATTACAATTCTACACAACATTTCTTTTTCCTTTTTTTTGTTTTCCGTGCTGGGGCTGCGGAGGCCCTGCCCAGCGTGGGCACAGTTGCATCTTCAAGAAATGGCTGGGAAAGGTACGGGTGGTTTGAGAAACAAGAACTGGAGAAAAATCTGATGCTCTCGATTTTTAAAAAGAATTAAAAATAAGGAAAAAAAAAAAAAAAAACTAGCATTAGCCCGGGTTGTTCACGAAAAAAAAAAAAAAAAAAAAAAAAAACCACTAGTAGTGCTGCTCCCCACTAATAGATGGAGCCATCCAAAACGGGGTCTGCTAATGGGGGTTGCTCCTACCACCTCCATTAGCATGATCCACGGCAGGGCGTATGACCCTGCCCTAAACCCTGTGTGCTGAAGAAAATAAGTTCTTTTCTTCTTGGCTGGTACTTGGCCCAGCCAAAGAAAAATAGCCCTGTTGTTTACAAGTGCCAAGTTTTGGCACTCCCGCGGGCCGTCGATCCGTTTCAACGCTGGCCCGATCGCATTTTCGATCCTCCAAAACTGGCGCTCGGGGGCCCGTGGCGGATGTATGGGCCAAGTACTCGGGGTTAGGCTGTGCCCTGAGAGTCACGACGTGTTATCGGCCACGCTGGAGATAAATGGCTGGGAAGAGATACAGGTATGGCGTTCTCCTACATTGCATCCCAAGTGCTCCTACTCTGGGCCTTGCTCCACTGCAAATCACTCTGCATTCATCTGGATGCCTTCTAGACCAGGTGCATTTGGTGGAGTCCAAAATTTAGAATGTGGCAGGTCCAGAAAGCGTCCACATGCATGGAGTGTTGTGTAGCACAGCAAGGCCCTCTGTCTGCATATCCTTGCTTAAACTGCCAGTACATTTCCCAGCTATTGGCCGTGGGCCCTGTGCGCCGAGTTTTGGTGGTGCATGTGGCCACCGCCGGTGGCCGAGTGCAGCCTCGATTCGGCAAAATGCCTGGGAAAGGTACTGGTGGTGTAAAAACTTGCACCACTAGTACTTTCCAATGAATCAGCGTGGGCCTCCTTTTGGCTGGTGCCGCCAGCCATTTTTCTCCAGAGGCCAAGCCTCGGAAGATGTGGCAGGATGCAAGCCCCAGCTTTGGAAGAAATGGCCGGGAAAAGAGAGAGAATGAGGGCCGTGCTGGAACTGCTCCCCACGAATAGATTGGAGCATTAACCACCAAGATAGTAGAAGCTTAGGGTGGTGGTCCTGAGTTACATTGAGGTAGGACTGGGGGAGTAGGGGTGCAGAGGAGATTATGAGAGGAAGGGTGGAAGGGGGTCTGAAAGGGATCATAGGACCCCAAAAAAACCCGAGTCATCAGAAAGTTTCCGTCCACGCGAGTCTTGAAAATTTGAGAGTCACAAAAAACAACCTTAATAGGGGGGAAAAAATCAAGAATCAAAGCTTACCTTATCTTAGCTGAACCCGGGTAATGGCCCCCTTACCTCATTTGTTTTGTACTAACTTCAGAATGGATGCGGGGCCGGTTCCCCGCACGTGTTGCTCCCCACGAGTAGTTTCTGAACAAAAAGTTAAACTTAAGGTACAGGGTTAAACCACCAGTACTTGGGCACTGCGCGCCGCGCCGCCCGCCCAAATCTCGAAGCAGCGCGGGGTGTCAATTCGATTTATCGATGGCCCGCCGGCCGCGGAAAGGGCGTAGCGTTAACGCTAAGGCGTCACCCAAGTACTGGTGGTTTAACTTCAATAGAGTCACAAAAGGGAGTTATAATTGCACTATATATGGGGCAAGATACAGTTTGCAAGTGCAGGCACCCTACCTGGCCAGAAAGCTTGGTTGTATTCATTGCTGGAACTGCAGTTCGAAACTGCATCTTGGCCCATCCTGCAATTATAACTCATTTTTGTGACTCCCGCCTAGTTTTCCCAAAGGTAAGTAAAAGCCACGAACCCGCAGCCTGCAGACTCTCAAATTTTGAGGGCCCTCTCCACTTGGCTTGCCCCCGATTTCTCAGAGTCGGCTGCACTTCGGGAGGTAGCTGTCAAAGGAGGTCTTAAATTCAATCCCCATTGGCCGTATGTACCTTCCTGGGCATGCGTGGCACCTGGTCCCCCCAATCATTGAGCAGAGACAGCTGATGTTTGTAGGTGGAGGGGACTGGAGGGGAGGCACAGGTATCGGTCCCGTTGGCATCATGATGGTCCCTGAGATGTCAGACTGACACCTGGCTACCGGTAGTACTGCCCACCTGTGGGTCGCCTGCATGTTCCCTGGGTGGAGGAGGCTTGAATATGGATAATGGATGTAGGGGCTATCCCCTGTAATACTACATTGATAATAAAAAAAAGCCTGAAAGGGCGTTCTGTCCAGAATCTACAGGTAATTAAATACGGAAAAATAAAATAAAATGGCCCTCTTCTCCAGCCTCTTTTTGTGAGAGTTCACTGTGTGGCAGCGGCGTCGGTTGTAAACGTGTTTCTGTTTTTTTTTTTTTTTTTTTTTTTNCATAAGCAAATGGGACAGCGTGACCTAGAGGAAAGCTTGGTATAGCACCTGCCATGCCAACGGCAGGAAATCTCCCGAAAGGGGTGGGAAGTATCGGAACAGCCCCTTGATTATTTCTCAATTGCAAATTCATTGATTATGAAACGATTGTTTTTTTTGTTTTTTTTCTTATTTGTTTTTTTTCATTTTTTTATTTTTTTGTCAACTTTTCAATCCAAAGAAAGGAGGTGGGTGCAGGCCCGACGGCTCAGGTCGGGATTCCTGCCGTCGTCCTTTTTGTTTGTTGTTCACAGTCAGCAGCATTGTCAAAGAGGAAGCTTGGTGTAAATGTGAAACTGCGTCTCCCGATGAGTGTGCAATCATATACAATTTTTATTTTCACTCATTTTTGGGTACAGAACCCCCAATAACCCTCCCCAACACCACCATTCTTGTGCAAAGCAGGGCAAAGAATTAGGCCACGTATAAAACACACAAACCAACAAAAGACATCCATGTGTGGGTGGGTGGGTGTTGTGATGACACGCCATAACACAGACTGAGAACACTGCTGATTTCTGAATTCTGCCGATGGAATGGATGGCTTACTGAGATTCCCGCATTCTGCTGAGTTTTCTAAGTCTGTGTGTGTGTGCGTGCTTGGTGACCTGCGTGCCTGTCTGAGTGCTTGTCGGCACGAGTGTGTGTGTGACTCGCAAGGGTACTTGCTTGTTTGGGAGGCCCGTAGGGCCGGTACTTACCTGTGGTCGTGACATTGAGGGTTGCAGCAGGGAAAACACTCAAAGTGGCGGAGCAAGAGGCCCGCGGCACTTAGAGCAGCGGAAAAGCACTCGAGTAGCAGATAGGCCGGTACCACACCCAGTAGAAGTAGATGTGCCAGGTACTCGAGACCGAGCAGAAGAAGACAAAGTTGGCATTTTTAGAGGCCCAGTAGCGGTAGGGTAGGTCTAGGCAAGTACCAGTCCACCCAGTCTGAGTCTAGGGCCTGTATGGGCAATATCAGAGTCTGCAATGATGTTTGCCTCCGAAAAGGGAGGAGGTACCAGTTGCTTGGGAGGCCGAGCGGCCTGGAAGTCACGGCCCAGGAAGCAAGTAGGCCGCTATATCTTGAGGCTGAGCGAAGCGCCCGGCCTCATTCTTCGGTGTGCAAGTTTGGCTACACACTGCTGGAGCGAGGCTGGAGGAGTGCTGGCTACTACAGCGCTGCGGGAAGGAAGAAGCCCGGGAGCTTCCACCTCGGCTATGGTGGAGCTCTACCGGTAGGAGGAGGAGGGAGAAGAGGGCCAAGGAGGAGAGTGGCGAGGTACCTACCTGGCCATGATGGACACCATCTTCATCACCTTGATAGGCGCTGCATCTGGAAGGCACAGGCATGGCGGCCTAATGAGCAGCGGCATAGCTGCTTTGCGTTGTCCTTTGCACAGGAAGGCAGCGACATAGCTGCTTTGGTTGTCCTTTGGATAGGAGGGGAGAGCCCTCGGTAATCCGCCATAGCCTCGGCCTACATGAAGAGGAAGAGGAAGGGTGGCCATGGCTATGGTGGACCTCATGTTGTGCCTGCAGTAGAAAAGGGATTCGGACATTGATTCTGGTTCAGCCATTCAACATTATTATTGTTATTTCTTGTTTGAATAAGAGGGGAGGAGATAAGGAGGAGGAGAGTGGTTGGCGAAGAAGAAGAGCATTGCCATTGGTCTATGCTGGAGTACATCATCTTCTTCTTCTTTCTTTCTTTCTTCTTCTTCTTCTTCTTGGACCTCATGTTGTGCCTGCAGTAGAAAAGGGATTCGGACATTGATTCTGGTTCAGCCATTCAACATTATTATTGTTATTTCTTGTTTGAAAAAGAGGGGAGGAGATAAGGAGGAGGAGAGTGGTTGGCGAAGAAGAAGAGCATTGCCATTGGTCTATGCTGGAGTTTCTTTCTTTCTTTCTTCTTCTTCTTCTTCTTTCCCTCTCTCTCCTCTCAAGTTCATTCATTTCTTTTTGCAATTGGACGGCATTGTGCTTTCTTGTGAATGTGTACTTCGAAATTGGCCAGGATCGTAACAGTGTTTTTTTTTTTTTTTTTTTTTTTTTTTTTTTTTTTTTTTTTTTTTTTTTTTTTTTTTTTTTTTTCATCCGGTCGTTATGCATCATGGAAGGGGGCTTAGGTAAGGAGTTGAGCACACTTAATTTTCTCCCTGAATCTGGGGGTGGGTTCTGAATTAAGGATGGTGGATGGTGGAGTGAGGCCCCTGCTCTCCATTTTCCAATAGGATAGAGAGTCAGGCTTGGACCCCACTGGCCGGCGGCTGGAAAAGTTTTGGCGTGGAAGGGCGATTTCGGAACCCACTGGGCCGCCAGGAAATCTTTTGGAGGTCTGCCAACGTCAATTTCAGACCCCACTGCCGTTTCCAAAACACCGCCAGCCGTATGTCTCCACCCGCGGCCGGCGCTCTTTTCCAATACGCCCTCCAACAGGGTAAGGAGGGCAAAGCGCCAGCCGTTGGCATCGGAGGCCAGCGAAGAGTGGTGCAGTGAATGGGCATCGCGGACATACGTTTGGTCGAGGCCAAAACGGCACAAGCAAACCTGAAAGGCTAGCATGTCCTCTGGTCCATGCAGGCCGTTTGTTTTCCTTTTCGGGAGGGACCCCTCTCAGGTTTCCTGACATGGCAAGTGAGGCCATTTCCAAAACACCTCCAGAAGTTGGCGGTGTGGTCTTCATGAAACGTGCCAAAAAGTTTCCACCAACGTTGGCCAGCTTTTTGTGGCCTCTTTCCTTTTCCAGCCGCCCGCCAGTGGGTGTGGTGGAGATAGTAGCCCTGCACTCTCTCTCTCTCTTTGCAGCCTGGGACTGAGGGACTCCCTTGTGCGTATTTTTTTATTTTGGGTAAAATCCTACTGGCTTTTGACTGGTAGCCCTACTAGTTCTCGTACTCTTGTCTGTGTTTTCTTTTTTTGGAAAAAGATAAATTTTCAAGTTGATGTAAGATGATCCTATTCCTCTTCTTCGTCTGGGTTTTCCTGTTTTGGAAAAAGACGATGCCAACCTTGATGAAACATCATCATCATCATGAACTGACGGCCCCGAGACTTCATTGCTATTTACTCCTCATTGCTTTGTGATTCCAAGCACGACTCGAACCTCGGTCTATTTATCAGAAGTTTACAGCTGTACCGTTCGGCTTCGGCCACAAGGGCTGGGAAATTATGTGTGTGTGTTTTTCTTCTCGTGTGACTTGCTTGTATGGTCTTGTGTGCCTATGATTACGCTCTTATGCTCTATCCATCGAATCTGACCGTAATTGTGGTCGGATACATTCCATAAAGTCCAGGACTGAGTATGATGATGCCCTTAGCGGTCTGTGCTTGCAGATCATGTGTGAAAAGGAAAATACTAAGCTTTATTCTTCTCTCAATTTCCCCTTTCACTAACCCCTGTATAGGCTTTTTCGGCCACCCTACCTGGCCAGAAAGCTGCAAACTGCAATTGCACTTTGGGCACCCTACCTGGCCAGAAAGCTGGGTTGTATACATTTCCCAGACTGCAATAATTGCAAACTGTATCTTGGCCCATACTGCAATTATAACTCGTTTTTGTGACTCCAAGGTGTTGTAGAGCCCAAGGACTGGACCCACCATGCTAGTATTGAGTACATCCACACACAGAGTTTTGAGTCTTGACTATTGAATCATTGATTATGGGATCGGAAAAAGAACAAAAAGCCTAAAAAGGTCAATTGATTTACAGGAAGGGACTTTTTTTTTTCCTGTGGTTTTCTCCTGTCTCTTGCTTGTTCCTGCTTCTTTCCCCCCTTCCCCCCCCCTCCTCCTCCCCCCCCCTCTGTCTTGCTTTGTTGTTCCCTACGTGTGGATTCTGTCTCTTTGTGGATGACATTGCAGGGGTTCAAGAGCACTTCCTGTCTGCAGATAGTGAACTGGAGGCCATTTGTTTTTTCTTCCAACTCTGAGGGTGTCCTTCTGAGTGCGAGTGTGTCTCCTTCAAGTCGCTGCCAGTTTTTCGAGTTGTCGCCAGTCAGTCCTACCTGACTCGGCAACGAGAGTTTCGAAGATGGTCGGTGTGGCGTCTGTGGTGGTCAATGTCCCGACCGCGGCGTCTCCTGCGATTTGCAAAGTGTCGACAGAAGTCCATCATTCTGGACAGATTGAAAACCACGTCGGGCATCAAAATGTTGTGGCTCTGAGAGGATTTCCTAAGCTTGGTGGGCGATGCCACGTGTGTGCCAGCCGGGAGACTGGAGTGGAGAGTCTGGAGACCGGCGTCTTCTCGCGATTGGGGAGCAGCAGTGGAAGGAGCGCCCTCACTGTGGCAAGCAGCAGCAGAAGAGGAGGTAGAGGGTGCTTATCGAGTGTTCAGCCGATTTCGGCGGATGCAGTTATGGGAAGATGTTCCTTGCTGCATAGCGGGGGGGGGCATGGGTTTGGCCACAGCGGCACGTGCACGTTGATGACGGGAGGGACAGATCTTTCAGCTATGACATCGATGTTTGGCT
>BFEA01000109.1:1894161-1906836 GCA_003427395.1 Chara braunii | reverse complement strand
AGAGAGAGAGAGAGAGAGAGAGAGAGAGAGAGAGAGAGAGAGAGAGAGAGAGAGAGAGAGAGAGAGAGAGAGAGAGAGAGAGAGAGAACGATGAGTACCGACCAAGATTTGCAGAGGAGACTTAGCCATCGGCCAAGGTCCGAGACTTTTCGTCTCTCTCACTCTCTCTCTCTCTCCAACACACACACACACACACACACACACACACACACACACACATTCCATCGATAGGATGAGAAGAAACCGAATGAATCTTCCGCTGAAACGTGGAAATATACACCGCCACTTCTTGATTTGCTCATTCTATCGATCAAAGTAGCGTGCGGCGAGGCGTGGGCTGGAGACTTAGCTGTCGATCAAGGTTGGAGACTTATCGTCTCCCTCTCCCTCTTACACACACACACACACACACACACACACGCAAAAAAAAATAAAAAAATAAAAATGTGGTAGTGTATATTCCCATGTTGTAGAGATAGATTCATTCGATTTTATTTATTTATTTATTTATTTCGCTTTGTGGTCCCCAACAGCCGGGCGCAGGTGCTGGCCGAAGCATCGGCTTATCGACGACTCTCGGTGCCAGGAATCAGTCACATTTCGACAATCGTCTTCTTCAACGGGGATCTTACTACGGTGGATCCCAGAGCACATACAGCCATCCTTGCCTCGTTGAAAGAGTGGGGCGAAGAATTGGCGTAGGCTTGGCGCCCGTTGCTTGCGCGGCGAGGAGAGAACGTCGTCAATACTAACAGTGTTGACGCTGGCAGCATCCGCACTCTCCGGCACGAGCCGACATTTGCTCTCCCTCCGCTCGTCTCTTTCTCGCGCCCTCAATGAACCGTTCTCAATTCTCTCCCTTCAGCCTCCCCTCTTTCTTCCCCACTTTCTGGCAGTCAACCCTTCATCCCCGCCTCTCCTTCTCTGTGCGGCCGCTTACAGTTCCGCTCATCAAACCATTGCAGTGGGAGATATGGTGTGAGAATTACTTCACCCTTTCTTTGTGCCTAGTCGGGATCAAGCTGACGAGGACTCGGGACAGTGAGCACCATGCCGTGAGTGAGAGTGTGAAGCCGCTTATCATCCAAGCTTGGAGGTCAGACATGGAGGGAGAACTTCTCGGATTCGTCTTCGGAATAGTATAACCAGGACATCGGCAAACGATCGTGTGGGAGCTCTTGGTCCCCTTCACGCAGCTGCTCGACGATCTTCCAATCGACATCGTCTCACATTGCGACGAGAATCCGGCGCCGGACGTTCTTTCACGGAGTTTAACGCCGTGCTTGCAATGGTCGGCCTGTTTGGAGGATCGCGGGGGAGGCGGTAGTTACCCATCGCACGCGGAGTATCTGAATCCCCGGGGAATAATCGATGTTCGTTTCTTTCAACCCCGAACGGTGTCGAAGGAGGAGGTGGTAGAGGCAAAGGAGGAGGACGAGGAGGAAGAAACCCCGGAAGAGGAGGAAAGTTATAGCGAGTATAGCGAGCAAGAGTCGGGGGCGGTGAGCGAAGAAGAAGAAGAAGAAGAAGAAGAAGAAGAAGAAGAAGAAGAAGAAGAAGAAGAGGAATCCGAGTGGGAAAGTTTGGGAGGAGAGGTCGACCAGGCGGAAGTCCAAGAAGAGGATTTCGTGGCAGCCGCGCGAAGGAGGGAAGAGATAGAGGCAAGGAACAGTCGTTGGAGCATTCAAGCAGCACAGATTTGCCAATCGCGGACGACCCGACCAGAGATCCTGAACCGCCCACAATCGAAGATGAGCTCCCTCCTGCAGAGACATCGAGCGCACCGGCGTGGAGGCGACGAAGCCACTCCCCCTCCCCTTCCCCCCGTCCCTCAGTTCGAACACGTGGCGATGCGGGGTATCGGGCTACGTCCCCAGTCGTTATCCCGTCGTCCCCTTGACTTTCTGAACGTCCGGCAGATCGATACCCTGCTCTCCTTCCCTCGTAAACCCTTCTTGACTTCCACCTTCCATCACTTCTACGCCACTCGCCTCGCTGTCACGGTGTATCCGCACCCCACCACGAGATGCGTCTCCTCCTCCTTCTTCCTCCACGTTCTTCTCTTCAGTTCCGCATGGCGGGTACACAACATGGTCGAAGTCTACTGCACAATCACGGGAACTATCTCCGCGTGCGCGGACTATGATCGGTTCCGCATGGCCTTGCTCCGCACCTTCCGGACCCTCTGTCCCGACTACCTCGCTTCTCTCCCTCATAGCGGCTGCCGATTCCCCCTCATACATCGCATTGTCAGATACCAAGAGCGGTCTGAGACGGTAGCGGGAATGGAGAACTTCTTACCTCCACTCCCAAGTGACCCTCCCCCTCGCCATCCCCCCATGTACCGACTCCCTTACCCTCTCCCTGCGGGTCATTAGCGCACCATCGGATATGATGACGTGTCAACAGGAGGATTTCCACACTCATATCCTACGACAATGACACGTGTAAATTGGCAAGATCCCCCCGCACCTCCTCCGTCCGTGGTCAGATTGCCCTTCCCGGGGGACTTATAGGATAGAGCCCACGTTGGATGACTTCCACACTCTTATCGCACGGTAAGTGGCACGTAGAGAGCTCCGCGTCGTCGATCGATTAGAGAGATTGGCGCATGTCGCAACATCGAGCAAGCAGGAGCTTGCTCAAGATTGGAACCCCCTGGGCGTCACGTATGTGATGAACCACTTTCTGTTGCAAATTACCGGGGATCCTGAGATGGGAGGGTTGGGCAAATTACCGGGGGTGGGATCGGGGGGTAAATTGCGTCGGTGTCCTTGCTTCTTTCTTTTCCTTCGCTTCGCTTCTTCCCCTTCAGCGGTGATGGGATAGGCCCGGGGCAGACGGTTGAGTGTGCGTGCCCCGTTGGGCGCGATCAATAACGGTTGGCGATGGTTCTTTCTTGCCCTGCTGAGAATAAAAGAGGGGGGAACTGAGATTTTTGGTGTGATGATCGCGCGGGAGATTTCCGGTTTTCTTTTTAAATTTTCCTTTCAACCAATGACGAGCTCCCGAGGGCTCTCGGAATTTTGATTTCTTTTACGTTTCTTTTGGTTTTCTTCCGTCTCTTCGGAATTTTTCTGTTGCAATTTCAAGTTCAGAGAGGAATTTAGGACTTTTTGAATTTCTTGCCGAGTGGCGCCTCTTTCTTGCACGCATCTTCCTGCAGCGAGAACGAAGTTCTGGCTCGACAACGCCTTAATCTTGCATGCAACTGTAATTTTTGGGTGGGCGCCACTGTAACTGTATCTTTATTCTTTCGCCTTCTTCCCGCCTCCTTCTTTTTCTTGCTACGTCTGATTGGGCGGCGCGCTGCACGATCAGATCGATGCGTGGAGTGTGGCTACGTCCCCCACGCCGCGGTCTGGCCATGCAGAATGCAGGCACTGCCTTCCCTTCTCCTCTTTCCAATCCCTGCAATCTCGCACTCTTCATGCACGCATGCATGCTATAAATCTCGTCCTCGCGATTAAATATCTCTCTTAAAATTTTTGGAAGCTCGAGGTTAGCGCGATTAGTGAGGGTCGGTTAATGAGCGAAGTAACAGGTGAGTTGATGTGGGAGTTGGGTGACCCAACGAGCTGGTGCCAAGTGCACGGGGTTGACGTGTAGGCCATGATGGACTGTGGCGCACAGGCGAACCTGACGGGCGCATGCGGACTAAGTGGGGTGACAACTTCGTTGGTGGGTGCGAGACGATGGACTATCCGCATCAGGAAGGAAGAGAGAGCAGAGAGAGATGGGTGTGGGACTGTAATCTTTTCTTGTCTTTTCTCAGTTGTTGTATATAAAATTTTGGCTTTGGACGAGGCGCCCTTGTTTTGCATTTCGACGTTTCTTTCGGCTTGCTATCATGTGATGTATGGGTTTAATGTATGTCCTTCTTGTTTAATTTTGTACTCGCTCCATGGGATGGAGTTGATGATCTGGTAATGCTTGAATATCCCATGTTTGACGCAATACCCCTGGGATTACCCAGCGTTTGCAGCGCCGATCTAGCAGATGAAATAAGTTTGATGCTGTTGTGGTGCTTCAATGTATGTCTGGATGACGATGAGATATCCACATGCCATGTCATTTTTTGAATCAAAGGGAGTTGTGTTGCGTATCCAGGAGGGGGATTTTCCACCTGACAGGCACATAACTGTTTTTTGCTCGAACAAAAATGGCTGAGAGATTATTGCATGATTACATGAACCTTCTTTTGCATAGGTGATAGGCTGATAGATCGATCCATAGCGGACCAGCCCCGCGAGTCCCCGTGGAAGTGCGATCTGACAAGCGCGACTTACACGCGCACCCACGAGGCCGGCCCGCAACCCCGAAGGGACTTAGCACAGCAAATCTCGATGTGAATGATGGAATCCCCATCTGTGATACGGGTCGGGACAAATTAAGGTCCCGACGCCATACGGCGACCGCTGGGGGTGTATGCTTTGAGAATGTCTAAAACGGAACGAGATTGATAGCGTGCGGGAACTAGCTGCATGGTTGAGCCGGTACACTGATAGATCACTCCTTGAGAAGATTTGACCAACTGGCCGGTGCGCACGCATGTGTAAGACAACAGTCGTTTATGGACTTGCCATCTACACGCGCGCCTGCAAAAGCCAACTACGATCTCGCCCCGTAGGAAGATGTGTGTGCATGAATTTGGTTGAACGAGACATGGCGAGAGATTCCCCTTTCTAGATCACCGATGACGAAAGCCTGAGGGACGCAAAATACCGAGCGTATTGGGAGAGGGAACAGATCCGCCGACAGCGGATCCGACAACATCGCGACCTACGGAACCCTGAGCCCCTTGAATACCCCTGCCGGACTGAAAACGAGCAACTGTGCAGGGGCGACTTCCAACTGGCAATCAACCAAGACCCGAAAATTCCCGATTATCCCAGCAGCCGAAACCAGCAATATCTTCTAACCCTAGGCTTTCGTACCATCACCACCGACTTTCCTCCCTACTATATCGTCCTCCCTTACCACCGGTTACTCGTGGTCCCCTAGGATTCCATAGCCCGGTTCTGGCCCCGAGCGCTATGCTCGGAGTGTCGGCAGCCCGGTGAGTATTGGTATGCGAGGGGCACGCAACGAGCCCATCCCAGGACAGAACGACGAGAACCCAGCTTGTCTTCATCAGACCTCGAGACTTGCGACGGTCGGCAGCGGTATGATCACTTCCACAGAGACAACACCCCACGCCGACCCAGGTCGCACGATCGATCACCGCCCCAACTCTGAGCCAGAAGACACTTGCACTTCTACCCCTGAAACTGGCCACAGGAGATCTCAGTTCCGGCCTGGGACTCCGTCCCAAATCCCCAAAAATCCTTGGCACACCCCTTTTCACACTTCCGGGCCCCCATCCTACTCCGATCAGGAAGTCGCGCTGGGCTTGAGGTTGGGCGTCACAGTATAGAAACTGCACATCTCCACAAACAGATCCCCATTTAGGTTTTGAGGAAACTCAAGGCTACTACGGGGACTTGGCGCCCGGTAGACTGTGAGGATGCTATGACAAAAAAAAGAACAGACGAAAGACTGATGGAGGTGCAGAACAAATGTAGAGCCCTCTACGCCCTCCCTCGGACTTCCCAGACCCCTTCCCACCGCATGCCTTTTCCCTGGCAGAAATCTTGTCCTGAGGTGCCCAATCTTTCCTTTGAAGTGAATCACCTACCCTTACACCTGGAGGTCCTCCCTAAAGGCCCCCGGGGAGGCCCCACTAACACACAATCATCTTCCTGGTTACGATCATTATCCGCTGCTCAGTTAACCCCCCAGCTCCCTGGGGTCGTCAATGCTGGCCGTGGTGTTGGAGTTATTGAGCTGGCACATGTCAGCATTATGAGTCTTTCACATATCATGGGACGCTAAAGAAAGGTGTCAGCCCTGAAGCAAGCAGGGATTTTATGGCTACAGTCGCTCCAGGTAGTCGGGTTCTCCAGATAGCTGATGCCTAAACTCATGAAGCTTTCCTCCGAGTGACTAGTAGGGGATGCTAAGCCCCTTTCCAAGCACGTGCTGCTTGTGATGCGCAACCTCACGCCCCGCGCGACGTCCCGTGTGTCGGACGCCGATCAGAGTAGTTAGGGCGTGACCGAGGATTTTTGGCCGTGGGGGTTGAGTCCCTCGGGCGAAACGGGGGACTCTTGCTTCAGGCCGAGGTGCCTAGTCGGGGGTTTGAATTGTCGTCGGGGGCGCATAACGGGAGAACGGTGCCCTACGGCATGACCATCATCACACAGAAGAAAACGAGAGGAGAGGGGAGAAAAGAAAAGAAAAGAAGTCGACGTGGACTAAGTTCCATTCCCTGAGGCGCCGGCGTCGCGCGGCCTTTGGGGGTGGAGGCCCCGGAATCGGGTTTTCAGCTTCTGTGTCCGACTCCTCGAGCCCGTGCGGGCGGCATGCGCGGGGCTGCCCGAGGTGGGGCAGGTCGTGGGAACCCAGGTTCGAAAATGGGCCGGGAGCGCACCCGCGTTCTGGGAGAGTTTGGGGAATCGGGCGGCCCCTTCGTACCCAAGAGTAATCGTCGCCACGAGCATGAGTCTCCCTGGTGACACCAATGGCAATTAAACCGAGGCCGCCATGCTGAGTGTGTGGCTGACCAGGGCAACACCGTGAGGTCGGTGTGGGGCAGGATTAAGGGAGGGGAAGAAAACCGCTCAATCAGCACGAACCCACTCCCTCCTATATGGCACGCTCGTCTGGGGTTGTAAAGATGGACTGTCTCAGTGCTCTGCAGTATGCGCTGCACGTCCGCATCACAGTATACGCCATCGTCATCCGAGATGGGGAAGGGCGGAAGCGCGCTGCGACGTTATGAAACAAAGTCCGAGTTCGGGCCACAACCCACGCTCCCGTCCGTCAAGACGAGACCTGACTCCATGCAAAGACCAACGAACACCCCCGAAAAGGATGCGCCTAGCTCTCTCTCTTTGTCTCTCTCTGTGGGCCTCAACCCGAATGCGGTGTGATGGGATCCCAGGGTGGGCACCGAGAGGTCGGCCGCTTCGCCGGGGCGCGCACGACCGATCTCTCTGAAATTATCCGTCTCCCCTGGGTTCCCGTTCTGCGCACGATGAGAGAGAGAGACTACTGAAGGAGGTTGGCGCGTATCCCACACACCCTTGCGAGTTTAAGGGTGAGGAAAGGAGGAAGGAACGACGCACTCATGCACTTATGCAAGCAATTGACGCTCGATACTTCCTATCATCATCCAGATCTTGTCCCACCAGAGCCATGTAAGGACTGCGCCCGAGCACTGCAGAAATATGCGTCTATAGTCTCTGGGATCTTGCGGTGAGGGAAAGAGGCAAAACAAGAGTGACACCATGGCAGTGCTAAACCTTTCTGTTCTAGATACGTGTGGTCTATTAACCAGTTATTGGTAGGGAGGCAACAGTGTTCTATCTGCCACTGCAGTGAAGCCAGTTTTGCAGGCTTGGATCTCACTGCCTTGAACCATCTGATGGGTCGCACGACATCGTTCCCCACATTCAGTTGGGATATCCAGCGCTCACGCACAATTTCCTTCACGTTAATCCTCGGTCTCAAGAGGCTGTAGGTTGATTTTACTGATAGAGAGGAGAGCGTCTTATTTTCTTTACTCCTCATATATTTTTTGATGGGTTTCTTTGCCAATCTTCCGGGTCGAAGGGAAGTTCAGCCAACGGGGTATCGGGGAGGAATGCTTCTTTCTTATTCTCACATCCTATAACATACAACTCTTGAATCGGAACCTCACAAACGACAAAGATCTCAAGATGAAATGCCTTTAAATACTATCTCTGCAACAACAATTGTGACGCTCTCACAAACCCCCTTACAATTTGTTGCTACTATCATGCAGACTGCCTCTCTCATATTGGCCAACCTCTCAAAAATTGCACCACCACCACCATTTTCTCTACAATCACTGCTTCTCGACAATGATTTCGCTCCTGTATCGGATGATCCCAACAAATGGACTGAATAGAAAGATCCCTTGAGTCCTTGACAACAACATTGACAAATTCTATGAGAATTTTTTCTACTTACAGACCACGCTCTCTGCTCGACGCTCATTTTCTCCCTCCCTGAAACATACACACGTCAGCGAGAACAAGAAGCCAGCAAACCACTTCCAGCAACCCTTCCCACTACAAACTTCCTCCTCATGAAAGATTTTTTGCACCCCCGACTCTACAACTCACTCTTGCACACTCGCGGCACATCTTTCGGTTTTCCCAAATTAAAAAATGATCGCATAATGGATGTTATTAACCACCTTGCTTTCCACAAATCCCTCCTTGCACAACATCCTTAACCTACACTTCCAGATCCCCTCACATCAAGTAACTGGTGACATCCGCTCAGACGTTTCGGCACGACACGTGCAGTCACTCAAATCCATAACATTCTCGCCAACCGACGCACTTACGCACTCCATGCCATCCATTCGTACGACATACTTGGCAATATATTGACGACCTCATCAAAGTCTATTACGAGGATGACAGAGCTGCTAAATTGCCAGATGCTAACTACCACCACTCTCTTGTACAACAGGCTCTTCGTCCATTAGAACCGAAGAATGTGCCTGTTTTACAGCAAGCTTTACGTCTATTGGAAACCGAAGACTAGTCCAAACGCCGCAAACGACCATAGCTGCCAACAGTTGCTTCCTCAAGTGGAGAGCCCCTGCTCACGCCATGACAACATTCCAAACCGAAGACTGGACCAGACAGCTATACCTGCCTGCACTTCTTTCATCTACAACAAATACGCTGCGTCAGACAAGTGAAGAACCCTTACTTACAATATGACAATATTGTTGCTCAACAAACATTTTTCTACAGAGAAACAAAGACATGGTGCTCATGCACCATAGCTTGGAGAGAGAGAGAGAGAGAGAGAGAGAGAGAGAGAGAGAGAGAGAGAGAGAGAGAGAGAGATTATACACATCTAGATGTGTATAAGAGACAGGAGAGAGAGAGAGAGAGAGAGAGAGAGAGAGAGAGAGAGAGAGAGAGAGAGAGAGAGAGAGAGAGAGAGAGAGACGCACAGAGACAAAAATAGGGCATAAGCGGTTAACAGGTAGCCCCAAGTTAAGGAGATAATTTTTTTTTTGTTTTTTCTGTTTTTTTTTTTTCCTTTTGCCCTGTTTTATTTTTGGTCAAAGTTTGTGTGTGCCAAGTTTGGTGTTTGTCAGGGTCTTGGAGTTGACTGTTTTGGCTAGCCCTGAAAAATCTTGAAAACCTCCCACACTTTTTAAGGCAGACTTGTCACCTGTCAATAGAGTGGACACCAAATAAACCAACAGCAAAAAAAAAAAAGTAAAAATAATAATCAAAAGGGCTTTAAACCCCTAGGCAAAAGTGTGTTTTCATGCAAAATTGACTCTTTTCAATTTTGAGGATTTTCAGGATTTATCAGGGCTAGCCAAAACAGTAAACTCCACGGCCCCAACAAACACCAAACTCGGCACACACAAACCTTTCAGAGACAACATCCATATGTACTCGATGTTGTCTCTGAAAGGTCTTCCCCCCCCTCCTCCCCCCCTATAAAAGGCTATCATCATGTGTGGGAAAGAGGGCGGATGGGGGAGTTGGTGGGGCAGGGCATTCTCACCTTGTTGCACAAAAAGGGGGACACGATGGACATCAAGAACTACCAACCGATAACTTTGCTTACAGTTGTTTATAAAATGCTAGTGAAAGCCCTGGTAAACCTTCTAATCCAGGTCTTGGACGATATTATCCATCCGACGCAGACCGAGTTTGTCAAAGGGCTTAGGATCCATGACAACATCCTATTTGTTAACAAACTTCTCAAACTAACAAGGCAAGACTAGCAGAATGCGGTTGTGGTCTTCATTGAATTCGAAAAAGCCTACGACCACGTGGAATGACTATTTATAGACAAATGTATGAAAAAAATGAACATTGGGCGTGTTTTCCGACGCTAGACTGAAAGACTGCATCATAATGCCACCACGAGTGTCAAAGTTAATGGAAGGATAGCGTCGAGTTTCTCGCTTCAACAGTCGATCCGCCAGGGGGACCATCTCGCACCCGTTCTATTTATAAGTGTGATAGAGGCATCGACAACGAACCTCCGCACCAACAAGGACATGAGGAAGTTGCAGATCTCGGCCTGAAGACGAGATCCCCGTATGTTCGATGTTCGCGGGTGACCTGACACTCATGGTGGATGCCACCTCAACAAACATGGAAGAGATCGGACGACTATTCGACCGGTTCACAACAGTCTAGACGTGACCGTTAATTGGGGAAACAAAACCTTGGGGTGGTGGATCCACCATCAAGGGGTGCACCCCCCGGAGGTACCACGGGTCAAGTGACTCCTGGAAACGGCTCCACACAGGGTATTGGGAATCATGTTGACGACATTAGGTAAGCCTGCATCGAACGATGAGTGGCTCCTTAAGACCGCTTTAGAGAAGTTGGCTCACTAGAAAGACCAACACACCTCCCTAATCGGTAGGGCGTCGGCGATCAACAACATAGTGTTAGTGGCCCTTTGGTACAAATCTGCAATTTAAGCCCTCAGTAAGGAGGTCGTCTGATCGCTAAAGCGACAGTTAATGACCCTGCAGTGGAGAGGCAATGGTGAGCTCCTGAACGTTATTAGCAGCGTGCCCTGGTCATCGGTGATCCAACCCAAAGACAAGGGAGGCCTGGGGACCCTACACCCGAATACCCATATCACAACATTAATGGTTCAATGGGTTAGGAAACTGCTCTTCACTCAATATCTCCCATGGTATGCCTTTGCGCTGGAACAAATAGCTAGATTTGCCCCACAGACCCCGAAGGGTGTTAAACCATTGACATGGCTAGAAGACCATTTCTAGGTTGTGCCACGGTGCCCTCGAGCCGGTCAAGATTCGAACCAAGACACAATCCGCAAGGGTTTGGTCAGGGATGACTTATGGGCCCGAGTCCTGAGGGTCTGGCGCCAACTTCCGCTGCTTAACAAACCCCCACCGACTACGTGGGAGGAGGTGATGCGTCAACCCATTTTCGGGAACAGGAGGATTATAGACCGGTGCGGTAGGGTGTATTGCAGCTCAAACACCCCGTGGAACAGCTTAATCAGAATAAAAGACATATGAGACTTAGGGAAGGGGGATTGGAAAACAATGCTGCAACTGAGGGTCATACTAAAGCATTGTCACGATGTTGAGGAGAACATTCAATTGTTGATCTTTGTTGCGCATCCTGCGCAAAGGGCCGCGACTGACAGAAGGTGACAGCGTAGTTGCCCCGGGTGACCTGGAAAGTGTAGGTACTGTGGTGGAGGCACGAACGGATGAAACATTGGTTCACCTCTTCCACATAGGCAAGGATAATGTGCTCACTCGGTACACCCCAGAGGTGATGAGATGGTGGAGAAGTGCGGACCTGCACAGGATCCGTGTGCTGCGGGATAAGGATGTATGAATCGCATACCAGCCAAATACCCTTGTGCCAAAGGTCCCCTTTGACCCCGAGGAGTGGCAGTGAGCCTCTACGCGAAAATTCAGGTCAAGGGAGAATGTAAAGTTGTATACCTTAACTGTGAAGGTTAAGTACCGTCTGCTGCGACGAAAGGTGAACATAAAAGAAATGGTGAAGGATCGATGGATGTCTCACTTGAGCGTAGGGATTGTGGTGATCCTCCCTATCCGCTGGTTCACTGCCACAAGGTCTAGGCCAACAACGATGGTCTCGCTGCAGTGGCAGATAGAGCATCGCTGCCTGCCCATACAGCATCGCTGCCTGCCCACCAACAACTGGCTGATAGATCGCACCTATCCAGAGCAGAAGGGACGAACGAGACCGTGGTGTAAATCGTGCCACACTGCCTTTCCCCCCCGTAAAATTATGGAAACGATAGCGCACATATTCTGATATTTATGCAGTGTCCGGGGGCAGTTCTTACATGGCGACGGTCGGATAGGATCTGGACCCTGTTCGGTACTGGGTCCACCTGGCCATGATATTAGAGGGCCATATTATGTAAGGCATGGACCTCCCCCACGGACAACATTTTTGAAAACAACATGTTTAAGGTCGAAGATTTAGTGCTGAGGGTTTACTCTTTTTTATGATTGCAGGCTTCCACCCGCAGTGTCAAGCGCCTTTATCAAGACCAGTTCTAGTGCTTGGGCCTCTGAGGTTCAGGGTTTAGGGTTTAGTATCTGCTCTCTGGTCAGGGTTTAGGGTTTAGGGTTTAATATGTAGTATCTTCTCTCTGGTCACTGCTTGCTTTTTGAATGGTGTTTGATCGCTTGGAGCACGAAGTTTTGCGAATACCCAGCCTCCTGTGTTTAGTTCTGAATTGGGAAAGTTTCCAGTGCTGTCGATAGGGCGTTGTCGTCTCCAGAGTCCAGCAAGTTGCAGCAACCCCTGCAAGAATATGCAGGAAAGCAAAAGGTCCCTTGCAGTTGGATTAGGGACTCTCTTCTCGAAGGACAAACATGGCGGTGTGGGTTGCAACATAAGAATATGCAGGAAAGCAAAAGGTCCCTTGCAGTTGGATTAGGGACTCTCTTCTCGAAGGACGAACATGGCGGTGTGGGTTGCAACATTATTTTGCAGATTAGGTGCGGAGTTGGGACGAAATAGCCCATTGAGATTTTTTCATGGTTTCCGTTCGGACGTCCGGATCCCATTCCGGACAGTCTGC
>BFEA01000109.1:1841590-1852585 GCA_003427395.1 Chara braunii | reverse complement strand
TAAATGTGTATGTGTAGGTGTATGCATGTATATGCATCTCCGTATGTGTACGTGTATGTGTGTACGTGTGCATGTACGTGTATGTGAATGTGTGTACATGCATGCATATGTGTATGTGTACGTGACTGTGTATAATAAGTAGGTGTACGCGTATGTGTGTCTCCGTATGTGTATGTGTATGCGTATGTGCATGTGTATGCGTGTGCATTATGTGTACGTTTACGCGTATGTTTATGTGTATGTGTATGTGTACGTGTCTGTGTATGTGTATGTCTATATATCTGTGTGCATGTATGCGTATCTGTATGTGTATGTGTATGTGTATGTGTATGTGTACATGCATATGTGGATGTGGATGTGGATGTGCGTATGTGTGTGTATGTGTGTGTATGTGTCTGTATGTGTCTGTATGTGTGTATGTGTGTATGTGTGTGTATGTGTGTGTATGTGTATGTCTGTATATCTGTGTTAAGTGTATGTGTGTATGTGTATGTGTATGTGTATGTGTATGTGTTGTGTATGTCTGTATATATGTGCACATGTATGTGTATCTGTATGTGTACATGTATTTGTATGTGTGGGTGTATGCGCATGTGTATGTGTCTGCATCTCAGTATGTGTCTCCGTGTGTACGTGCATGTGTATGCGTGTATGTGTATGTGTGTGTACGTGTGTGTATCTGTGTATGTGTATGTCTGTATATTTGTGTTAATGTGTTGTAGACTGTCACCACACCAACCCCTTTTCCACCCAGATGAGCAGATCCAAAATTGAAACAGCTTCACCTCTATAGCAAACAACATGAAGCACACTAACATGAGCAGAGCCAAAACTGAACCAGATTCACCTCTATAGCGAACATGTGGCACAGTAAACCCATCACATTGCCTTTTCCTTGTACAGTCCTTTCTTAGTTTTCTTAACTTCGGCTTTCTTTCGGGTACCCGGTTTATTTCTTCTTGCATGTGTGTATGTGCATGTGTGTGTGTATGTATGTGTGTATGTGTGTGTGTATGTGTGTATTGTGTGTATGTGTGTATGTGTGTATGTGTGCATGTACGTGTATTTAATATTTATGCGTGTATAACTTTGTGTCTGTGTATATGTGCATTTGCATGGGTATCTGTGCATGTGCATGTTTATGTGTGTTATGGATTTTCACCGCAACATCCCCTGTTCCACCCAGATGAGTAGATCCAAAATCGAACCTGCTTTACCTCTATAGCAGACAATGAAGCACGCTTGAGATGGGCCAATACAACAATGAAGGAGTTTAACCTCTACAACAAGCAACATAGAGTAGAATCGATCGTTGTATCCCTTCCTTTACTATCTTGACTTCGGGCTTTATTTTGTGTAACCCTTTTATTTGTTCTTGCAGCTCCCCTTTTACTGTGCCTGTCACATGCAAGGCTGGTCACGTCGATTGTGGTTGAGCACCAGCTGCACATATCCTTGTGTGCCATAACGGCCCACTTGCACGTTATGAAAGGAGGCAGAGTAACGGGGAGGGTATAGATTTTGTCTGTTCTCTTAATGATCCCCACTCCAAGGAAGGGATAGGGGCAGGGGCTTGAGTCCTATAGGAAGCGAGGGGTGAGGAGGGAGAAGGGGGAGAGAGGAGGGGAGTGGAGGGGCAAAGAATGGAACGAAGGAGAGACAAACTTCAGAGGGTTCTCAATACTCACCGCTCGAGCAGAGTACTCTAGAATGGCACATAAGGCAAGTCAGTGTTTGGGTCGCAGAAGATTTTGAGTTGAGCAGCATTTATTGCCTATTATGGTAAGTGGCCACCCCTATAGACCGGACAGGACCGGTTCCGGCATGGACTGTGGAAGCACCGCATCCAATTCTCGCAGTTGCAGTTGCTGCATAGAATGGCGCAGTGTGACATATGTCACAGGCTACGTGGCTCCTACACGCTAGGATCACAAACGCACTGGCACGGTGTGACATACGTCACAGGCCGTGTGGCTCCTACATGTTAGGACCACAAAAGGCACAGCGACCACAATTATACAGCATTACCGTTCCAGCCCTTGTCTGCAAATTGGACATGACAAGTCACATTGCCGTACATGAGTGCAATGTTGACTGCCATCATACGGTATGAAAACAACAACTTGCATGGGCTATGCCTTCATAATCCTCACGACACAAAGCATGCAAACCACATGCTCGCCGAATCTTAGGTGGGCCATCAGCGAGTGGCATTGAGCAAGTTTCTCAGGTTTCCCCAGTCATTATTCCCTCTCTATGGGCAGGCAATATGTATCTATGTGTGTGTATGTGTGCATGCATGTCAGCGGGCACGTGTGTGTGTGTGTGTGTGTGAGAGAGAGAGAGAGAGAGAGCATGGAAAACGCACAATTCAGAATCCACCCCTTAAAATAGCAGACGTGAAAGTGAACGACGGCGAAAGGCAATAACTGAGCAAGACAGCCCATTACAAGCAAAGGTAAGGGCACAATCAGGGTGTAATACCTTAGACATGCGTGCAGATGTGTTTCTTCAGACCTCAACCTCAAACACATTACTACCTTCCCCCGAACACAACGCACCCTTATTTTGGCCGTCTCTGGCCGGAAATATAACTTGTATACATTCATTTTTAGGGTGCGTTATGTTCGGGGGAAGACGGTAGTGGACGATAAAGGATGAGAAGACCGGACCATAGGGGCTAGGAACCCAATGAACGTCGGGACAGGGAGAGGAATGCAAAATGCAAAAGGCATGAGGGAGGGTGTCGTCTCCACCAAGAAACAAAAACGGCAACACGACCAGGACGGACGTACGCTTGAGATTCGCAGATGAAGCAAAACAAAGAAGAAGGTGCTGGGCAGGCAAAAGCCACCTGGAAAAATCGGTCATGGAAAACCAAACCCTCCTTGGAGATCAACGATATCCAGCGATTGACAATGCTTCCAGTTCGTCAGCCATCACACCAAATGGGAAAGAAAAGGTAACTTAAAGGTGACACAGAGACCAAATAGGTAAGAAAGAAGACCCCCTACCAGCAAGCGTTCTTCTCCCCCCCTGCTGCCCACCTTCCCTCCCACCCTGCGGGAGGACTTTCCCAAGCCAACACCCCTCCCCCCACCCCAAAAAAAAAAGAAAAAGAAGACCAGCAATGGTGGAAGAACAGAGAGGGAGGAGGGAAGGGAGTTCTAGCTGGGGGAACGGAACCACGAACGTTCTGGATTTAGTTGGGGGGAAAGAAAAAGAAAAAACAGCTACTCCAGAATGACTGGTTAACACGGAAAAAGCAGAATTGACTGAATTATGTACGTAGACACTAGAGTCCTTCGGGACCTCCGTTAAAATTGGAACGATACAGAAGATTAAAAATAAAAATAAAAAAATACATAGATACCAGAATGGAGAGCTTATGGCATCGAGTCATCATAGACGCAAAATGCGCCAACTGCCTCCATACCAAAGCATGTAGGTCTAGGTCTAGATAGAGAGGTCCGGGTCGCACCGCTGTAGGGCTCAACTTGCAATAAGATTAGGATATAATAGGTCACAAATGATGCCCCCTGGAGGAAGACTGTCCTTGGGGTTGTCACAAGCCATCTGACCTCCTCACTGGTTGAGTACGACGACAGGCACCTCCCGAGGCCTAGCATCCACCCTCTACTATGACATGGACCTTTAGATATATAAAAAATAAAAATAAAAAACCTACTTCATTCTGAATTCCGGTCTACACAGGCACTCAGGGAACTCGAAAAATCGCTCTATGAACACAAAAAGGTTATCAGAGCGAAAAGAAAAAGAATGGATGACACAGGATGTATACACAACGTCGAAATTTCTGGTTGGCCATTTCCAGAGAGCGAAACCTGTCCGTATTTCCGTGAGAACAGTACATTGGAAGACGAGCAAAAAGTTATTATGCTTCCTCAACATTCTAAGAACAGAATCTCTCTCTCACCCTCTCTCTCACCCTCCCTCTCTCTCTCTCTCTCTCTCTCTCTCTCTCTCTCTCTCTCTCTCTCTCTCTCTCACACACACACACACACACACACACACACACCCCACACCCCTCTCTCTCAAGCCTCGTTGCTACTACCCCTCTTAATCTCCATCTCTCGCAGATAAATACCAATAATGTAGGCTACCAGAGTGGCTCGGAACCACCTGCCCGGCCACGCAAAAAAATAAAAAATAAAAATAAAACATTATTTTTTAAATTAATTTAAAATTTTCGTAAAGAATTTCGATGTGACCCTGAGGCAAAGGTTTATCAGTTTATTTTTGTGCATAACTTTCTTTTTTCTCAGATTTTTTGCATTTTTTTTTTTTTTGCCGGGATCTTCATCGGTCCTTGCACTGCACGGGCCGCCCGGGAAAACAAGGTGACCCAAGCGGCCCTGCTAATCGATTAATTTGCTCCTGGTCATCTCTCTCTCTCTCTCTCTCTCTCTCTCTCTCTCTCTCTCTCTCTCTCTCTCTCTCTCTCTCTCTCTTTTCTCTCTTTCTCTCTCTCGATCAATAGATCGATCGATCGCGCATATACAGTAAACTTTTAGCTCACCCCGCTCTCTCTCTCTCTCTCTCTCTCTCTCTCTCTCTCGCGCGCGCGCGCGCGCGCACACACACATACATAGAAAATAGCACTGGCGCCGTACTCATGTTGTAGTCATCTGCATGAGGTGAGAGGATGAGACCGGACAACAACATCGACCGAATGGAGGAGACCGTACCATACATAAAGAGAGAAAAATTCAAACCAAATCCCTCTCTCAAGCCTCGTTGCTACTACCCCTCATCGCTAGCATGAAGTGTCAAAAGTGATTAAACGCAAGAATACGTTCCTTCCTCCACCCAATATATGGAAGACGACTAGTTCGCGGTGCTCTCGACAAACACAGCAAAAAATAACAAAAAGGAAAGAAAAAACAGAATAAGCGCGTGTAGACTTCTTCACAGCGCATCATTATGCAGGCATAACAACACCTCGTTGTAGTCCTCGTACGTTAGTCTAGGACCGTTCTTCGCAGCCACTACCCACTACCCCCTGCCTATACAAACCTCTTCCTCTCCCTCCACCTGGCCCCAACAAATAAGATAGTTCCACACTTGGAAAAACAATCAGCTTACAAACCTCTTCCTCTCCCTCCACCTGGCCCCACTACCCCGTGCCTAAACAAACCTCTTCCTCTCCCTCCACCTACCCCGTTTCACCCCACTAAGGAAAATCAGCTCCCGAACCCCTAATGGTGTGAAACGGGGCCACGCATTTTCGAAACCAATCACTCCCAACAAACTTCCCCTTCCACTCCCCCCCCCCCCACAAGGTAATACACATCATGGAAGCCTGCACCCTTTCAAGAGATGGACGATCTAATAAGCCACCAAAAGGAATAGCACTGTACAAATCCTCGCCGAGCCGACAGCTGTTTCCTCTCTCTCTCTCTCTCTCTCTCTCTCTCTCTCTCTCTCTCTCTCTCTCTCTCTCACACACACACACACACACACACACACACACGGAGGATTCACACACAGCACCGTCATCCCCCTCCAAACCACCACTATACGGCACGGAAATGGACAAATTAAAATATAAGTATATATATCTTGGAGAAATCTCTGGCACGAGAACTCATTCAAGTACATAAAAAACAAATAGACCATGAGTACATATTAGGGACCGAGAAAAGAATAACAGTCCCTTTTATTTATCTAGGGAAATTTTTCGATATACCCCTAAAAGTTCAATTAATTTGCACCGCGCCCCTCCGACGGGCGAATTACTCTGCCGTGCCCCTGGGGCCTCTGAACTTTCCTCCAGGCCCCTCTCTGTGAAAGGAGCAACTTTCCAGCATGCCCTTGTGGCCATTGGTGGCACACGCGGCCGTTCCCCTGGCTCTGGGAGGTGAGCTACCGGAGCATACTAGAAATTTGGAACCGGTACCGATAGGGGTATATTGAAAATATTTCAGTCCCAAACGGCACCAGGGGTTTTTCAGAAACTTCAATCTCACTCAGAGGGGCGCTGCAGGGTAAGTCGGCCGTTAGAGGGGCACGCTGCAAATAAATCGAACTTTGAGGGGCATATCGAAAATTTTTCCCATTTATCTAATAATAGTAAGAAAATCAGTTTGGCGGGAAAGAAAAAAGCATGGATGCACGCCCTCCGTCTTTTCTCTCCGAGTCCAGCCGTCGACTGGTCCTCCGGCTGTGGCCAGCCATTCATCACACCTCTTCTACCTTTATTTCATTCAAAATAATAAAATAAGAAAGTTGCCACGACCCTTCGGTATCACCGGTTTCATCATATTAAACAATTAAACCATCATCTAGGCTACCAACCGGGCCGCCCGGGCCGCCCGGGTCGCCTTGTTTGAGGGGGCTGCCTGGCCGTGCAAGGACCTCAATAAATCCCAGCCAAAAAAAAAAAAAAAAAAAAAAAAAATGTTATGCAGGAAAATAAACTGAACAACTTTCGCCTCAGGGTCACATCGAAATTCATTACCAAATTTAGAACGAAAAATAAAATCAGAAAAACATTATTTTAATTTTTTTATTTTTTTTGGCCCTGCCGGGCGAGTGGTCCCGGGCCACTCTGGTAGCCTAGACCATCATCATATTGAACACTTAATACAAGATATGCTGTGACCATAAATGGGATAACATTTCTACTACATATGGAAAAAATACATTACGTAATATATTTACTGTAACGTACAATACCATTATTTAATCCATTCAATAATTAATACCACATAGCAACCAACCACGAGCGCATTTGCGAACCGGACGCGAAAGGAGGCCAAAAGCCCGGGCGAAAAACAAAAAACAACAACAACAAGTAAACGAAAAAAAAAAAAAAAAAAAAAAAAAAAAANAAAAAAAAAAAAAAAAGACAAGGAGAAGAATGGAGGATGACGACAACAAGAAAACGACCGCGAAGGTTGTGATTGTCCAGCAAGCGTTCTCCACATCCGTCTGCGTGTGGCTATCCTACTATATTTATTCAATAAAAATTGAAATTGAATAAAAATTGTACAATACTTCCAAGCATCCTGCGCGGAATCAATTTTGTACAATACTTCCACGTTCCTACTATATACTATATTTGTTCAATAAAAACAATAAAAATTGATTGGAATTTTAAATTCAAAAAAAAAACGACGATGATTTTTGGTTTTCTCAAACATTTTACTTTAAATTTTTAAATATTGGAGACGAATGAAAGTACGTGCATCCGTTCGGAAAATCTAACAGAGAATAGCACAAATGCAACTTCCGAATTTTTTTCAGGGCACAAATGCAACTTCGGAATTTTTTTCAGAAAAAAAAAAAAAACAATGTACAAAGATGTAAGGCAGGCGTAACTAAGGACGACGGCTTGGCAAAACAACTATTGACTTGGCAAATGGTTGCCTGGAAGACAATAACTTGACAAATGATTGCTTGGGTGGTGGCTACGAATCGGGCCGCCTGGGTCATCTTCGTTTACCCGGCGGCCCGGGCAGGCCAGGGCCAAGGAAGGTCCCTGCAAAAGAAACAAAAAAAACAAGACAAAAGATCTGGAAATTTTGGAATTGTTTTCAGAAAAAAAACGAATGTACACAGATGTAAGGCAGGCGAAGCTAAGGATGACGGCTTGGTAAACAATAACTTGAAACAAATGATTGCTTGGCTGGACCAGGAACCGGACCGCCCGGGTCATCTTGGTTTCCCGGGCCATCTTGGTTTCACGGGCCATCTTGGTTTCCCGGGCCATCTTGGTTGCCCGGGTCATCTTGGTTGCCCGGGTCATCTTGGTTGCCCGGACGGCCCGGGCGGGCCAAGGGCCAAGGAAGGTCGCTGCAAAAGAAACAAAAAAATAAAACAAAAGATCTGGGGAAAAGAAATGTTATGCAGAAAAATAACCTGAACAACTTTTGCCTCAGGGTGAAATCGAAATTCATTACCAAATTAAAATTACAAATCAAAATCAAAACATACTTCTTCATTTTTATTTTTATTTTTTTTTGGGGCCCGGCCGGGCAAGTGGGCCCGGGCCACTCCGGTAGCCTACCGGTAGTTGCTTGGCAAATACTGAGTAATAACTTAGACAACTGATGACTTGGGGCCAAATGATGACCTGGGGCAAAATAATGACTTGGGGCAAATAAACACTTGCCAGATAATGATTTTTTTATTTTTATTTTTTTTAGCAAACGACGACTTGGAGAACCATAAGCAATGATCTCATTGAAGCAGCGCAGCAACCTCTACAGTCAGGGCATACTCGCACTACCTTTTTTTTTTTTAACATGTAGAAGAAATTGCGGCCAGATTCATACAAATCCGGCCGTAAATGCGGTCAGTGTACATTTAAGATAGCGTTAGTGCGAGCACGCCCTCAGTAGTAGCAGTAGTAGTAGTAGGCACTCATAAATAATAATGACGCACGCAATAATGACGACATATACTTGTATGACATGCGCCATATGCCGACTGTGCAATGTTTTGCATTTTGCAATGCTTACGGCTCATGTATATAACTCGTTGCTCCTCTTTTTTCTTTCCTCCTTTAGGACAGAAGAAATGCCTACCGTTTTCCCCCGAACATAACGCACCCTAAAAATGAATGTATACGAGTTACATTTCCGGCCAGGTACATTCAAAATGAGGGTGCGTTGTGGGGGAAGACGGTAGTCATTCGTCACGACCTACGCAGACCCCCATTTTGCTACTTATACAACAACCTGTTCACTCCAAATATACAGTAATACGGTAGTACTAGTATGCTTATGGCATCTAAAAATGGTGTATCTTTTGCTCCTTATGCATCTTTTGCTCCTCATGCAACATCCTATTCACTGCTGACGTGGAGGATATAAAATCCATTCGCTGGTTAAGTGCAGAGCATCTAGCGTTACCCCCATGACCAGTTGGGATGCAGAGAACCTGAGAGCCCGGACGAGAGAATAGGAGAACAGGGGGGATGACGAAGACAGCGAGAAGAAGAGACGATGGCGATGGACAGCATGATGCTTTCTGAGTAACTTGTCTAGATAGAGATAGAATGCTAAACTTTTTTCACTATTCTGCACTGTCCGCTATTCTCTGCAAGTAGAATCGTCCACTATTCTCTGCACTTTCCGCTGTTCTCTTCACTTTTCACAATACTGCTTCATCTTTTGACTATTCTCTGCACTTTTTCTCTATTTCCTGCAAGTAGATTCGTCCACTATTCTCTGCACTTTTCTCTATTTTCTGCAAGTCGATTCGTCCACTATTCTCTGCACTTTTCTCTATTTTCTGCAAGTAGATTCGTCCACTATTCTCTGCACTTTTCTCTATTTTCTGCAAGTAGATTCTGCACTTTTCTTTATTTTTTGCAAGTAGATTCGTCCACTCTTCTCTGCACTTTTCTCTATTTTCTGCAATAGATTCGTCCACTATTCTCTGAACTTTTCTCTATTTTCTGCAATAGATTCGTCCACTATTCTCTTCACTTTTCACTACTATTTCATCTTTTGTCTATTTTGTCCTTTTCTCTATTCTCTGCAAGTAGATTCGTCCACTATTCTCTGCAGTTTCCGCTATTCTCTCCACTTTTCACTATATTGTTTCAACTTTCGACTATTCTCTGCATTTTTTTCTCTATTTTCTGCAAGTAGATTCGCCCACTATTCTCTGCACTACTCACTATACTCTGCACGTTTGATTCTTCTGTGTAAGGAGATTTCGCCGACCTACTCCACTGCTCTAATGGGAAGAATGAACAGCACTCCCCGCTAAAGCACACAGTCTCCAGCGTAGTCAATTACATCACGTTCAGAGACGCTTGAAGACCGAAGGTGAGCGAGAAAAGAGGAGAGGAAAAACGGGGGGAGAGAGAGAGGAAGGGGCAAAAGAGACGCAGGGCAGACAGAGGAAGGAACGAAGAAGGACACAGAGGGAATTGATTGACACGGTGTCAGCCACGTGGCAAACGGATAAACAAGTGGAGGCAGGACATATGATGCCAGTAGGATATCATCCGGACATGCAACGCTTCACCCATTCCATATCTGTCTGACAAACAGACCTTTCCAGGATAGATATCCATTATGAGGGGGGGGAAAGGGGGGGGGAGAAGGAGGGGGAGGAAGGGGGGCGGGGAGGGGGCGAAGCATCGCCGCAACCACGCAACTTAGCTTCAATCCGGACTGCATCAAATTATTAAAACAAATCCGGACTGCATCAAATTATTAAAACAAAATTATTAAAACAAATCATCAAATCATTGTATGCCAGGTAATGTAAGGATTTAGCGTCCGCGCCTTCCACCTTACCGGGGAGAGCCTGACGCCAGAGCGGAGGGCGCGGGGTGGGGGAGGGAGAGAAGGGGGAGGGGGGAGAGAACGGGCAGGGGCAGCAGGGGTGCGGAATCACCGACACCTGGAATGAAAAAGGCTGACGTCAAAAAGTGAATCATCGACGTATTACCAACTGAAAGACTGGCTGTCTCCATTCGTAATGATTCAGCGAATGAAAATAAACACACAGAAAATGCGGAGACAGAGAAAGAGAGATGAGAGAGGAGACCCGTTGCGGCATGAGAAAGACACAAGCAAGAGAGAGAGAGAGAGAGAGAGAGAGAGAGAGAGAACGAGAAAAGACTTCTACATCTTGTCAAGAGATGCCGGGCTCTAGACAAGGGAATGCAAATGAGGATTCGAATTCGCTGTTTGCGGCTGGTCATGGCCGCCGATCGGAGTTCAGTAATCACCATCGTACTCGAAATCATACCCTACATAAACAGCCGCGCTATTTCTTTTTGCACACTCCCTCCCCCATACAACCGGCAACAACAACAAACCTGCTCTCTCTCAAAAATCTGACAAAAAAAACAACAAAAAAAGACAATGCACAAATACCCCGACCATGCACGACAGCACATAACTTCTCAACTACATAGAAATTACCCCGATAGAGCAGATCTCTCTCTCTCTCTCTCTCTCTCTCTCTCTCTCTCTCTCTCTCTCTCTCTCTCTCTCTCTCTCTCTC
>BFEA01000109.1:1814556-1836177 GCA_003427395.1 Chara braunii | reverse complement strand
CTCACCGGTATTCTCTCTCTCTCTCTCTCTCTCTCTCTCTCTCTCTCTCTCTCTCTCTCTCTCTCTCTCTTGGCAAGTTGCAACTCACCGGGATGCTCTCTTTCTCTCTCGGCGAGTTGCAACTCATCGAGATTTTTTCTCTCTCTCTCTCTCTCTCTCTCTCTCTCTCTCTCTCTCTCTCTCTCTCTCTCTCTCTCTCTCCCCCAAAACATTAAAGCAACTGACAAGCAAATTGTCAAAACCCACACGAACTTACCGTGTAATAAGAACATAACATGCAGACCCAACCTGCGAAAAAACAACGACAACACAAACCTCGTCACTCGAACAAACAACTTCACTACAATATTGGATCAGCTTCCGAATCTACTTCGGGAACAACAAAGGCTCCATTGGGGAAATCATGAAATCAATTCCCCACGCCATCCATTCAAATTCTTACGGCTTCGTGCAGCTCCCGGCACGTTTACTAGTTGAGACACTCACCTTCACCTCCAAAAGTGGTTGCGAGAAATATATGCAACCCCTCTCATCTGTTGCTTGGGGATAACTTCAACCCTGAGTTGGACACAGTCTACACTAATGGGCTAGCCTCACGTTCATTGTAGTTAAATGCTAAACTAGTTCAACCCTAACAACCCGCAAAGTAGAGTATTGTCTGTCCAGTGTAACATTTGGATTGCTTACAGGTACTCATCTTGCATACACTAGACCCTTTGTTGTCCTACGTAGATGTGAAACATCTTTGCACTATATGCGTGCACAAATAACGCGAGGTAGGTGGACCCCTAACATGAGCTTAAGAGCATCACCGACACAACAAAATAGCGTACAAATACAAGCGTCCCTTGTCTATGAGGAGAACAGGTTTTTCTTTTCTTTTTTTAGAAAATACGTTGACTACGGTATTTTACATTATTCAATGACAACCAAGACCGAGGACCAATGTTCAATCACAATTACAACATTCAAGATTTTGCAAACTCAGAAGGCGCAAACACACCGAACAAAGTTGAGGTTAGCGGCCTAGCTCAGTTGGTAGAGCATGCGAGTAACATCTAGGTGGTCGTGGGTTTGATTCCCATGTTCTCCATTCGATAGCTCGGAGCCCCTATGACACACTTTGGGTTCACCACCTATGATAGTTCACTTGGCCTCCTTGGCGAGTGCTGGCAGGTTGCTGACCCTTCCATCCCTGTGCCAAGGATAAAATCTTCGGTACTGCTCCATGCACGCAGAAGAGTTAACGGATGCAATGTTGAGGACCCCCCCAAAAATCAGTACCAGATACTCAACGCCCGACCCTTGTTAGGTGGTGTGAGATATATTTGAGACAAGAGTATAGGTTAGTTAAAAAAAAAAAAAAAAAAAAAAAGTCAACAGGAGGCTTTAGATACTAGAGTGACCACGATTACAAAACGCAACTACTCGTTTAGAAAACTAACCAATACATCTCACTACCTACTTACCACTACTCCTAACCCTACATACACCACCCCAACAATAATAACTACCTCTCACAATTATGGAGATGCATGTTGTCGCGCACCCTAATCGCTAATGCTAAAGGAGTAGGGTGAACCCTTCTGTCCAAAGCGCCAACTGACGCAAAGACCGGAGATTTTCTCAATCTCAATGCCTCTCATCTACTTCCCTCACCAACAGTAAGTAACAACAACACTTATGGTGATCACTCTCCCACACATCACAGACAACCCCCACACGCATACATGCAAACTCGAGATAGACAACGATCCTACCGATTTGAAACCCCACGAGCAACCTAACTTTAACAATTCGCTGACACCAACTGCCTCGCATGCCCTCAATGTGGACTAAGCCCACACATCATGAATTGCACTTGCGTGTGTAACCAACTAAGATGTATGAGCTTCTTATCGTTAACAAAACTACACCCATATGTAGCAAAATAAATGATAATAATAACACATTTTTGCCACTGGCATTGACAACCTAAACTAGACCCGAGCTACACCACAATGTCACCTTGTCAGAAAGAAACATAATTCACAATCAACGCCACTCATAAAATAAAACACCAACACACGCATCCCAAGAACAAAAACGAAGCTAAACAGTACACGGTCAACGAATACAACACACACAAACAACAGTGCAAAATACACACAATATGTCATCCTGTTGAACTTGCCAGAATCTCACCAATGCTCCTCAAGACATATGCAACTGCATAATTTTTGTAATCCAAGAAGGGGATGAAGCCCTCAAACCCCTAGCGTACAAAGTCCACCCACAGTGTAGCATCGAGGTGTCCCAAAAATCTCCTTTCCACCCGTTATTGCTCGTAAGAGCCTTTAACTTCGCCAACTTGACGATCACATCAAATTCAGACAGAATATGAAAAAAAACATTCACCCCACCCACCTACCAACCTACCTACCTCCTGGCCTCCATCCCTACCTCCCTTCCGACGTCCTTCCTTATCTCCTTCCAAGTCCTTGCCTACTCGCCTCCCTCCCTCCCTCCCTCCCTGCCTACCTTCCTACCTTCCTACCTACTTACCTCTCTCTCTCTCTCTCTCTCTCTCTCTCTCTCTCTCTCTCTCTCTCTCTCTCTCTCTCTCTCTCTCTCTCTTACGCCCGCAATTTTCCTATCTGATCCTTTTTTCTTTAATCTTCCTATCCAATCCTTATTTTCTTTCGATATTCCTATCCGATCCTTAATTTTTTTCGATCTTCCTATCTGATCATTCTTTTCTTTTGATCTTGTTGTTTGACCCTTCATTTATTCGGATCTACCTATCTGATCCTTCTGTTATTCTGCTATCAGATCCTTCATTTCTTTCGATTTACCTATCTCATCCCTGTTTTATTCCGATATATCTATTTGATTGTTTTTTTGGTTTTCTCGAACTACCTATCCGATCTTTTTTTTTTCCCCTTCGATCTACTTATCTGATTATCCTCGTCTTTCGATTTGCCTACCTGATCCTCCTCGTCTTTCGATCTACCTATCACATCCTCCTTGTCTTCTGATTTACCTAGCAGATCCTCCCTCGTCTTCCAATTTACCTATCTAACCCTTTCATCTTTTCGGATCTACCTATTTAATCCTCCCTTCTTCCGATCTACCTATCTGGTTCTCCCTTCTCTTTCGATGTACCTATTTGATCCTCTCTTCCTTTATGATGTATCAGCCCTATTCTTTCAATCTACCTATATGATTCTTTCTTTTCTTTCGATTTACCTATTTGATCCTCTGTTTTCTTTCGGTCTAAAAAAAAAAAAAAAAGTGAACTGATTTCTATCGTTGGAGCCCTTCATAATTTTCAGATTCCCCTACACATCCTAGTCAATCCTCAACCGATCACAGAGGATCCCTTAACTACCTGAGAATCTCGAACAACACGCACAATATCTGACAATCTCATAATAGATGTTAAAAAACAAAATATTATTTCCATCACATCACAACCTTTTTGTATTTTTCCTCTTTTCCTATAACAACCCAACCAACTAGCATACGATCAACAAACTCCTATACAACTTACCTATCAACCCAATGACATTTGTCCGGAATCCACAACAACCTCATGCTCTCCGCCCATACCCCTACCACATGGTGGCTTTTACAAGCCCCCCATATCAACATCAGAAAAATACCTCCTCCCCGTTTCATCCATCACCCACCACTAACACAACACACACCTTGCCTCAAATATCTTCATGTACACACCAAAATTCTTTGTCCTCAATCCACTTGCCACAGATAAAAATTTGCACTTACAATCTCACGAAAAGAAAGCCATACAACAACGCACCTAACACTTTTCACCCATTCAGAGCCTTGCTCAACTACTCTAAGTTCTACATGCGTTTGGACGTCATCTTCGAACACATGCACTCGGAGGAGTCCAACATTTTGAATGTATATGGACGACGATTAACTCCACATACACACACAAAGTTGTGTACACTAGCGAAACCCTCAGTGTAGTAACAAATCAGCCACCATCAAAAAGAAGGAAAAAAAAGTATGTCTCACGTCAACAAATAAACTTCACAATCGTCGGTCGGTGCACTTATACACTTCGGGGGGGCTATAAGCGGACACGCCCCCCTAACACCCAAGGTCCCCACATTATGTGACACATAATCGAAGAAACGTAGTTTCACCTACAGGTACACTCAAAGGTGCTCCTGTATCAATTACTTTCATCCCTCTCATAAGACCATCAGTAGCACTCATAGCTACTGCTCTTACGTTTTGCTATTTATGATCTCAATGTTTGCATTATTTTACACTTACTTAGAAACCCAGCCAAATATGTAACTAGGTTCATTCACTCAAACATGACATCATTTGAAACCTACCCCAAGTCTTCACAACCACGGGTACATGATCCGTATTAAAATCAATATGTTTTTTAATTTTATAATCTCTAAATTTAAACCATTCTACATTTTTCCATAAACCGAGTCCGAAACTCAACTGGATTCATTCACTAAAATGTGACACTATTTAAAACTCTCTGCATGTCCTCCCATTGTTTGACACAGGATTAATTTCATAAAATCATTAATTTTTTCATTTTTCTCATCTCAGCGTGTGCATAACATTTTCTATTGAACCCACCACAAAATGCATCCGGGTTCATTCACTCAAACGCAAGACCATCTAAAACCCACCTCAGTCCTTTATAATCTCTAATACACCATCAGTGTTAGAAATCACCATGTTTTCCAACTACCTGATCACAACGTTTTTACTGTCGGACATTTTTCAAAGAATCCACCCTGAAACGCAAATAGGTTCATTCAATCAAACAAAACACCATCTTAAACTCAACCCACGTCCTCATAACCTCTTACCCACGATCGATGTGAGAATCCATTCCGTTTTTTTTTTTCTTTTTTTTTTTCGACAATTTCTCGATTTATGCATGACATCCTTGATCAGGGGTCATGCTAATCTTATTTGTGTCGTTCAAAAATTTTAATTTCTCTGAAGGACACTATTACGATTTCGATTTCCCAATACCTGAACAAAGAACCTTATCAGTCAATCTCTAACACATACTCCCTATAAAAAATCATTAAGATTTTTTATTTATGAGAACGCTACCCCATTAGTAAATCTTTGACATGTTCTCCATTTTAGAAGTCATTACGATTTTTAAAATTTTAATATCTCAACCCCCCCCCCCCCCCCCCCCTCTCCCATTAACCAATCTTTGATACGTGGTCGGTATCAGAAATCATTATGATTTTCGATTTTTCAATATCCGTTTTTACACAATATTTTTGTTCCCAATGAACCGAGTCTACAAATGCAACCCGATTCATTTATACAAACATCACTACATTGAAAAACACATCACGTTCTCTCAGATTGATTGTGTCCGCATTGAAGAAATGTGACAAAGTTTTAGAATCATTGTACAATTTTCGAATAAAATGCCCAGTGGCACGATCAAAGCGGATTATCGTAAACTTTGTCCTCGTTCACGATCTCGAATGAAACAATCGAGGAAATTATTAATTCATCACTTTAAGCTTTTATATGGAGGGTTTGTCTGTAGCAGCGTAAGACCTAAATAACCGCGAATCGTGTGAACCCTCCACAATCTTCATGATGATGTGAAATGTTAGATGTGTTAGAGCCCTTAATCTAACACACCGCCACACGAAAATGATTTCAGACTGATTTTTCTTTTGATCTTCACAAAGGACAATAAATGCGTCCATATTTATACCAAAATAATTACGATCGTGTTAACCCTCCACCATCGTCATGATGATGCAAAACGTCAGATGTGTCAGAGCACACTATGACATTTTCACATTGTTTTTCTTCTTTTCCTGCATTCAACCTCCAACAAAACCACATTCACACCCGAATGATTATAATCGTGTAAATCCTCTATGCATTGAAAAATAACAATATGGCATGTATCTTTTCATGTTGTAGCTGTAGATTCATTCTCATTTCCCACATTTGATTAGTAAATGGTCGGTTGCACATAGGCGGGTCAGTATGTGTGTGTGCACACGCCCTAAAAAAAAAAAAAAAATTGTAAAGCCCAAAAATAAAAAACGGTCAGGATTTTTTTTTTTAAGGGTGGGCGGGCGGACGGGGTGCGTTGTCGGAGGGTCTGACATTCTGGTCCTCCGTGATATGTCAAATTTGTCACACCGGTATGAAATTCTGGTCTGTGGTTGAGGTTAAATGTACCCCATTACCCTAACCTGAGGGAGATGCGGTCCAGTCCGCTCTCCTTGACGGCAAGAGGCTAGGCTGCGAAATATCAAACTAATTAACCTTGACCCTTCCGTGGCCAATCCTGGTGAGACCCTAGGGCTCGGTTAATCCGTAACAAATAGTTTAAAATACGTAAATAAATAAATAAAAGCAGGTTTCTGTGAGCTTCGATCGTACCTAGGCTGGTCGGACCTCAATCCAAACCACGGGCATTTCATCGGGCTTGCATCACATGTACAGTTGGGTCCTTAGTCTTACTACTCGTCCCTAACGGGACTGCCACCTGCGTATCGTAAAAATTGCGCTCGCCACGGTAGTACCGTGCCGGCTTTGGAAGAACACACTACGTATTTTGCAGAAAGCTTAACTATTTTCGATAATAAAAAGAAATAGTAATAAAAGAAAATCAATAGTAAGCCAGCCCAAGTGGCAACGGTATGCACTTTGGGCAGACCTGCATGTAGACCAAATGGCACCTCTCGCGCCTATATTTGTGCTATCGAGCCTGGAAACCAACTCTGCTAGCGGGAGTATTGGACCTGGAACCAACACCATCAGCGGGACCACCAGACTTGGGATCAGCCTCAACGGCAGTACCGTCGTGTCTAGTCCACTCATACGGTATTTCAAAAAGGGCACGTATGCGTTCATGCACATCTATGCTCGGGTCATCTACAACCCACGAAAAACGGTCACCTGGCAGTTATAAGGGGACGGGGGTCTGACTCGTCCCTCCGCTCTGATGCGTAAGTGCCACTTGCCGACGGGCTGGACTGACTACTGGTCGTTACCTATCCTATTTCTCTCGGACGAGAGTACATGGTGATCTTGAAAAAAAAGCAGAGACTGAAGGACAAGGGGGAAGGGAGCCAACTGCAACACCCATTGATCACACGCCCCAACCAGGTAAATTGCGGTAGTGAGATGGTTGTTCTAGCACGTCAAGCACGACAACTATTCCTCGGTTGTTCGTCTGTTAGTTGTTGTGGAATGCGTATATGCAAGCGGACGAAAGGCACGTTCAGTGTCCTCCATAATTGTCCTAAAAGGTGTTGTCTTCATCTGAAGCCTTCCTGCTTTGATTTGTTGTGAGCACGAGTATTCACCATTTTCGTGTTTGATGTGAAAAGGTGAACGTTTTGCTTAGTCGACATCGAGCAAAACGGCTCATCATAGTGCCAGACAACTTATTATTTGTGTTATAGGTTCATGTTTTGTTATTCGTATTCATTTTCATCACAACGTTGTTACCCTCAACCATTTTTGTTATTCGTATTCAAGTTATTACGCATGTTCATGAGAGACGGAGAACAAAATTGAGAACCAATTATAGAGTGAACCGCAGTGTTGTGATGAGCGAATTACTAAGAGAGGGTCTCACGAAGGACGAGTTGGGCTGCATTATCACAAGACATCAGAGATCACAAGCAGTCAACAAAGGTTGAACATTCTTGAGTAAGTGCAAAGAGAGAGCAGTGGGACTACATGTGAGTCGGTTGTGGCACAGAGAAGGGTTGCAAAGCGCAGGACCCGCTTCGTTTGCAAGAAGGCAGGCAACATATGAGTTGAGTGGACTCAGAAAACATGCACACGGAACATTAGCCGTCAGGTTGTGGCTAGAGTGGAAATGGGCAGTGACAGTCAAATGTACTTACGGTTGGAAGTGTGTGCTCAGCGCATGCTCATTGGTTAGCTAAGCTCAATTTTTCTTTGGATCTCGTTGTTTGGTCATAATGAGATTTTTATGCTCTACTCTGGTTAGCTTGTCGTATAAGATTGTAACGTAGACGACTTGTCTGAGCAAGGCGCAATTGGGAAAGTTGCGAGGTAAAGTGGGACAAGAGGGTTGGTCGGATTCGTCTTCGACTGCGAGCTGAAATGCATTCATTTATCTGACCATCATGCCTTATCTTTAAACCTCGCTAGTCAGACTTTGTTCATATTCCAAGGTTTCTTGAAGTGAAGTACAAACCTTTTCATTACGATTCCAGAAGCTAGTTGAAAGCTAGTCCACATAAAAAAAGTATGATTAAAAAGTTGCATTTTGAATTGATCACTACTAGAAATCCCCTCTCGGACGCTTAATTGGTACATCTGGTACGTGAAGCCACTGTAAAGTAAGGAATCAAATCATCGTTATCATGAGATCTCAAAATGTTTTTGCTTGGCTTGGGATATAAGATCATGACTTTCGCCCTGACTCGTCTTGCATGAAATCTGTTGTGATTTCCGGTTGAGTCTTGTTTAATGGGAGTGAAATGGTCACAATAGTTGAGTTGTAGTTGGTTTGTCATGGTCTCTTTATCCTACTATCGGTGAACGATCTCAGTATCACGCCTTGTTTTTTTGTGGTGTGAGAGTCGAACTCTAGTTTAACTTTGAAGGGAAATGGGGAATCTACTCGTTGGGAAGGAGAACGTGAAGAAGATTTAACTCAAAAACGGAACAGACTAAGAGATAGAGAATATTCAAACTGAAAGGTCAAATCATAAGAGAGAGAGAGACTTTAAGGGTGTAATTAAGCATGCTAGTATTCCACGCATAATTTTGATACGGCCATCTCTGACATGCTACAAAAGTAATAGACATAGCTTCTGACACGTCTTTCAAATCGCAAATCGGACAACACACGATTGAAGGGGATTACGAACCGAGCCTTTTGACCGTTCAAATTTTGATTTCATCAGGGTTTGAACACCATGGGAAACCATCATGCTAACTTGATTTCCATCCTCACGAGGTTTTCGGTTGTTGAGAGTTGGAAAAAAGACAGGAGGGGTGAGTTTTGATAACCACTACTTAATTAGAGGGAAACATTTGAATGGAGAAACTGATATCTTTGGGTTCAATCAAGAAAACTTGGTTCCAAAAATATTATACGTATCAAGGTTATCATACATAAAATATCGTGAAGCTTACCATAAGTCTCAAGCATATTCCAACAGCGAGTTGTTAAACCCGTGCAACCTCCGGGTGAGATAGCATTCGGTGAGCTTGAACAACACTCAAGGAGCTAGTGACAACAATGACTCGCATTGATGATACAGTGTTGATGTCAACATTGAAATTGATTAATTTGTCATTTAATGTTTATTCACTTTGAATGTTGTCAGTGCGTCGTGGTCGAGCATAAGACGGGCATTTGATTGTGCCAAGTGTCATTCGGGTATACTCTAAATTTTACCATTCACGTGCCAAGTACTAAGTCATGTCTCGTGTTTGACGGCAAATTGTCGTGAGACGTCCTCACGACTGCTTCTTATGGCTACCGGTGAAGTGTAGTGAAAGGTGGGACTGTAATAGTGAGTACGATAAACTAACGTTTCCCACCCACATAAAGGTGCATGATATTTGTTCATGAATCTTGACACAAATGCATACTATATCTAGAGAAGCATATAAACGGATTAGACCAAGAGATGGGCGAGACCAAACATAGATCCATGCTCAAAGGGCGGACATGTCTTAAACAAAGATTATCTAAAATAAGCACATGAACTTGGTCACAATCATGTCGTAAATTACTTCACTCCTGGTGGAAACTCAGAGAGATAGATAACCTGGCGGAACAAAGATTATCTAAAATAACCGAATGAACTTGGTCATAATTATGTTGCACATTCCTTCACTCCTGGTGGAAACTCAGAGAGGTAGATAATCTATGTACAACAACCTACTGACACCTGAGTGTGGAAAAACGTTTTTAGAGAAAGAAAATGATACTCCATGCATGATAGCGAAGGTCATAAAGTACAAAGGAGAGGCACATTCAGTACATGAGAGAAAATCACATGTTTCGAATGATGTGCGCGTTTGGCGTGCACGATGTTCAGCTTCGAGTACACTCACTTGGAGCCACAAGGGAGACGACATTCAAGCACCCCAAGAGACAAGCCAAAATAAATATTTGCTAATGCAGTTACCGACGGAAACACACACCACGGGGAAACAAAAACGATTTTATACAGATCGTTGACACAACGTGCAAGAAGAGATATACATACATGCAGTGAAGGTATCTGGTTCTATTAGATCCATTCACTAGCTCAAAGTGCGACTGGAGTGTGACAGTGGAAGAACCCGCGGGGAAGGGGCTCGCTGAGAGCTAGGTGAGGGCATGCATAGACTAGTTTTAAGTGTAAGTGATCACTTTTCATGTACAAATCTTTTTAGAGAAATGCCTCCCTCAAAGTTTGTTGATAATGATGAACCTGGATCGAAATATCATCCTCGTGCATACCCTATGGGATGGGCTAGTTTTAGTAACCAAAGACCAAAAGAGCTAGAAGGAATGAACTCCTCAAGTTGCCTACTTGCTAATTTGGTTAAGATATAAGTATTCATACTTTGTCTGGAAATATGTTAGACGGGGGATTGCTTAGCGAGATGGTTGGTTGTTGTGACGTGGCTTGTACGTGGCAGCCCTGGTTGTGCACGAGCAAATGAGGTGGCGAGCACAGAAAGACAGTGTCACGCCTGTTTTTCCCATTCATGCGTGCAGCGCGATGTGGAGTGACTAACATACAGCCACTCTGCAAAAACAAATAGAGAATATGCGTTGTATATTTCTCGCAATTTTGTTGAAGTCTAAATTTGGGGGATGTTATCTCAACTGTCCGAGCTCAACCGCCTCATCTTTTACCATCATGACAGTGACTTACGGCTAAACGCCACGTGTCCCCGCACTGAACAAAGAGGGATGCTCAAATAGGTAGACTAGTCCCTTTTTCGAGTCATATTTTGACACGGTCGCTTCAAGATTTGACTTAATTATTTATTTTATTTGATTTATCAAGAGAGGAGTCGAGCCTGCGATTGAACTCTTGTTGACTGTCCACGGAATGATTCAGTCTACACTATGCTGCAGAGAGGAAGAAACTCTCACTCACTTCAATGCTAGTTAGTCATGAAAAAGAGAGTAGTGCACAACCAGAAACTGCAACTCAAAGGTGGTTGCTGCAACATGTCACCAATGACTTCAACTATTCAAGTGTTTATTTACTCATTTAACTTAATTATTTATTTATTCATGTACTCATTTTTCAATTCGTCACATATAGTGCAATAGGCCAATGGAGAACACTCAGAACAAAGCACACCCGGTTGAGATGGTTGAGAGGGTTTGGGATAGAGGTTTCCGCACGGGTCTTTGAGACATGTTTCCATTGAGGGACACTAATTTCATTTTGGAAATCCAATGAAAGATCGGATTTTGTTTTTAGCAAGGTTTGGACATAATGAAAATGTACAATTTTCTCAAGGATGCGGTTTGTAGTCCAAAGGCATCCTTGTTGCATCCATGTGCAGTGTTTGAACAGGGAGTGAGCGGTGTGCACCTCTCCGTGGTGTTTAAATAAGAGGAGTACATGTTACACCCCTATGCTCTATTCGAACGGAGATTGTGCAAGCTGCACCTCTGCGCTCTATTTAAGTAGGGGTTGTGCAGGTTGCACCCATGTGCAGAGCAACACGTTGTGTTTTATATAAGCAGGGCAAGGCAAAGATGCTCTCTGTGTTTTATTTGATTGATCGTGACCCTAAGCTACACCCCTGAGCAATATTTGTATAGCGCACAGTATCTAAGTAGGAGAAATCATGTTACAACAGACCCTATTCAGTTTCTAAAAGTTCAGTTAAATCAGTTTCCTATCTTCAAACTTAGTTACTTTTTAGCAAGTTCGTTGAAATCAATTTCTTCTTCTTAAGTCCGATTCAATCTCAGTGAAATCAGTTCATCTTAGAAAGTTCAGTTCGTTTTTAGTGAGTATTTCAAACTCTGTGAAAATAGTTTAGTCTTAGTCAATTCATACCAGATTCAGTGAATCCAGTTTGATTCTAGTAAGCTCGAGTCTGTCTCTGTGAGTTTGTTGCAGATTCAAAAAACTCGTATTAGTTTCAATAAGTTCACTACAGATTCAAAAAACTCAACCTAATTTCAGTAAGTTCACTGCAGATTAAGAGAATTCGGACCAATTTTCAGTAAGTTCAGTTCAGCCTCCGTCACTCGACATCTGAACAGGTTCACTTGCTTTGATTTCAAATCTAAGTGCGGCTTTATGAGAAAGCGTCAATTCAGTTCTCAATTCGATCTCAGTAAGTCCGATCCGAGTGAGTTCAATTTTCAGTTTCAGTGAATCCAAATTCGATGAACTCAAACTTTTAGCAGGTTCCTTTCTCAAGGGACATAGTGCTGGTCACAACAGGCAATTCCGATGACAACAGCAACAACGTTAGCCACAACGGGAGATCCTAGTGGTAGTGGCATCGGCGTTGGTCACAACGGATAGTTCCGGTGACAATAGGGAAGTGTTAACCATAGTGAGAGTCCTGGTGGTAACAATCATGAAGCTAGTCACAACAGGCAATCCCGACGACAACATCGGTGGTGCTTATGATAACGGGTTCTTTTGGTGACAGCGACAATAATTCATGTCAAAGCAAGTGCGCTTGGTGACATCTGCGTTCAGCAAGATGAATCGAACAATAAGTGAGCAATTTTAAAATCAACAAGTATTCCAGTACATCAGACCCAAAGCGAGACTTTATTGAGCATGACAAATAAATTGAGAAAGACCAGACTCAGACTTTAGCACAGTCATCAGATGCAAACCGCAACAAACCTACTCTCAAATACAGGTCGGCATCATGAGGACTCGCTCAAGAACCACTAGACAACCTGCTGACCATTGTCCGACCCCTCAATATGATATGATATTCAAAGGGGAGAGAAAGAACTCACTACAGAGACAATGGTTCTACTACGAAGACAATGGTTCTATGTTTCGTCTATTTGTTTTGCGAACTTGATGTAATAAAAAACTCTTCTCTTCTTTCACATAATCGTTGATCTTGTCATGTCGAGCATGCATTCAAATCGATTTCAGTTCTAATTAGGGCATTTTTATTTGTTGTTCCGAACCTATCTAATCAAAGGTTCCTACGACCGGGGTCCGAACCATAATTGAAAGGTCTCGCTCGAAGCCGGACGCACATAACGGGAAGGAATAATTATTTTCTGCGTTTGATAAACAACAAAATCCTACGTTGTCGAGCGCATCGGTCCAACGCTGCACAAGGGCAACGCGGGAACCTTCCGGCCTCGTCACGCAGGAGTTGGACTTAATCCTCTTCACGATATATATATGGAGCTTCCGCAAGCCGCTCCGGCCGAGTGCGCCACCCATACCTCTCCCGAGCCCCTACGACAGGATAGGGCCTACGCGAGGCACGACTTGCCTCCATCTTACGAGAGCTGTCACCTCACTTCGGTAGGCGTATTCCCGCCGAGCTACCAGTCCACAGTACGAAAGCTGATCAGTTGCAATCGCAGAGTTGGACCACCCGAGGGTGTTTCTCGTTCGCTGTAGCATAGGAGGTACGAGCAGTAGTACACCTCTATCGGACCCGCACGTGAACCGACATCTAGGGGGGCTGAAGTCCCAAGCGCCACTCGTCGTCGGTCGAGTAGGACGCATCCCACACACCACGCGCACACTACTATAAAGAACATAAAAATAAAAGCACACACACATACGCACGTACATATATATATACAGAACGACACTGAACAAACAACTCGACAACACTCCTAGTCCATTAGTAGCCATCCCATAACTTTCCGACGCGGAAATCGGATAGGCGTCACGCGCGAGACTTAATATAAAAATCGCGCGGACGCAGGGCTAACCCATATCGACTCGCAATGCAAGAGTACGCAAGTGGTCGCAGTGATGGCGTACTATGTAGTATCCATACTCATGCGATCCTCGTTAATCTCGAGGGTCGCGTTCGATACTCAAGTGTCGACTGACATGCGCCTTGAGGGTTAATCTCTTAACGCTGGACAACCGCCAGGTGCGGTTGAGAACCACACCCTCTTCTGCACCCTATGGAGAGTGGGTGGTACACAGGTTCATACCTGTGACAGGTTCATACCTGTGGTGACAATCGTCTCTTATGGCCCTGGAGACCAGCTCCTTCACCTAGGGCCTGGGAAAAACTCAAGGGGTTTGACTTTGACGGCTGCCACAAACTACAAAATCCAACTATAAAATTCTAAAAAGCAAAAAGGATAAAAGAGGATCTCCCTTTTCTCTCAAAAACATAATCTGTTTAACCTTTACGTGCGGTCATTGTAGGCCGCGCGAAACACTCAAGACATACATATTTACATATATATAAAAAGGTTATACATATGTGACGATCACTTCTCACAATCACTGTTGGACTCCTCTCAGCCATATATACATGTATCTGAACGCAGATAATCAAATCCAAAATCCGAATCACCAAACATACCTGCAATCACATCAAAGATCCCACCAAAGGTCCATGCACTAAACGGGGTCAACTTCAACCATTCTATGCATTCACAACCCTTGCTTTTAGCCATACAAGCCTCACTGTTGGTGCAATTCTCAAAATAAAATACTCAGTACTTTTCTTTAAATAGCCATTCAAATAAAGTCCGGGTGAAAACACAACAAAACAATTCAAATCACAAGGTTAAAGCCTTTAGGTTGAGTGGCAAGCGTGGATTGGAGTTGAGTCGTAAACCGACGAATCGGCAACCGACCTGTTATCAGTGATAACAGAAGATGATCCTTGTAGGATCAAGTTGAATCCAGCCCAAATCTTGAATCAATCGATTAAGACGACCTGCAAGACAAGACAAGTCAATCCCCAAGCTAAAGCTATAAGTTCATGAAGAATAATCCTCATATCACGATCTCACTCAACTCATCCTAACTAACTAAGCCTAAGTCTACCTCTAAACAAGTGTCAAAAGAAGGGTAGACCCTGACAAAATCTCTTTTATACAGAGTGGATCGTTTGAATCGTCCTGTCAAAATATAATTCAACTCCTCTAAAGTAAGAAAATTTTGGCAGCGCTATCCGTAGGGAAAGTGCCTTTCCAAAATTTATAATAACTCAAATATGAAAACAAACACAATCTCCAACTCTGGAAAGTCAAAATTTATTCAACTCCTTGAATTAGTAAAAATTTGGGCAGCACTTCCTTTAGAAAGGTAGACTTCCCAGATTTATACTAAGTCAGAAATGAGCTCAGAAGCAAGACCTGAGTTCAACTAAGATAAAATTCTAAGTCAGAAATGAACTCAGAAGCAAGACCTGAGTTAAACTAAGACAGAAGATCAGAATCACCATCAAGAAAAAAAAGATATCATGATGTAGGATAGGGGTCAGTGCAGAATGCCTGCCCTCAGAACCACACGAGTTTACTTATTTATATTGGAATGGCTATTAGTAGTGTGTTGTTTCTTGTTACTAGACATCCCATTTTTTAACTAACTCCTTAGATTTGTAGGAATTTTGGCAGCGCTTCCCATAGAGAAAGTGTTATTCCAAGATTTATACAAAGTTAAGTTCATAATTTAAAATGATTTTGACTTCCCAAGGTTTAATTTTGTCTAACTCCCTGAATTAGCAAAAATTTGGGCAGCACTCCCTTTAGGAAAGAAGACTCTTCAGATTTTTACTAAGCAAAAAGGTTAGAAAAACTGAACCTTGAAAAAACAAAATTTGGCTAATTCCTTGGTTTCGTAGAAATTTCGGTAGCGCTTCTCGTAGAGAAAGTGACTTACCAAGATTTATACAAGACCAAGTATAATAAAAGTTCCAAAAAAATGCAGAAATTGACCTAAGTAAAATAAAACAGAAAATACAAGAATTGAAACTAACTCCTATGGCTCTAGCACGTGGCGAGCAACTAAAACAACTACCTATCAAACTGAAACTCATACTAAGTAGTAGCCTCACTCAATCACATGCAGGCCAAACCACAAAGGTAAGTACTCTTACCATCCCCAAAGTCAAATTTATCAAACAATAGTTCGTAGTCTTTCACTGATTTATCCCTTTATACCCAGCTTACATATGGCATAAAGCTAGACCACCCAAACTTATGGAACATGTCTAGCTCAGCCATGGAGTATACACAAACACAGGGCACAACAACTTTTCTCTTCTTTGGGCATATGACTAGGCCACCCTAGTTGCCATGAACTGTTTAAGTATCCCAACTTTATATAATTATCTGCACTTCATCTTTTGAGAGCATATAACTGAACCGATCATCTTCAACTCAAGATTCAGTCTGCCTCTTCGTACCACAAGTTTATTCTTAATTAGTACTCTCGTCAGTTGGTGATAAGCTATAGTCAGACCACCCAAACTTATGGAACCCTGTCTGACTAGCCTGTTCATAGATAGCATAATACTAAAGTATAGTCAAGTTATATCCTTTTAGTTCCAACATGTGCGTGGCATTAGACCAAGACCACCCAAACTTATGGAACATGTATGGTCCTCGGCCTGGTTCATTCTCTTAAAGCCAAAGCAGAAAGAAACAGAAAGAAACCCAAAGTAAACAAGGCGACCAAGCCACCCAAACTTATGGAACATGCTTGGTCCCTGAAAAGTCATTCACAGTCAACCCTCAGAAATCAAAGCAACCAGACCACCCAGTCAACGTAAACCATAGACTCAGCCGCGCCTCGCGCGGTATACTTAGACTTTAAACTAAAATTACTTTTTGTCGCCTACAAAAAACAGGGCGGATACCATTGTAAGGATATCCGCACCGACAGCGTGACAACCCATTGACGTTTTCAATCTCCTACAGGGGCCTGATAAAAGAAAGTGCGACAACACGCCAACCTAGCTGGAGCCACCAAGCAGCAAGCTTCAAACCCGAACTACGATAACATACTAATATCGGTGTTGGTGGGTGAGTGGATGCGTGACTGGTGGCCCGAAAAGCAAAAAGAATTATGGGTGGGCAAGTGGCAAGCGGGTGCAAGGGCGCGTGAAACCTGGTTGCAATCACCATGAAGCAAGCTTCTACCCCCCATTACAATGACATAATAATATCGATGTGGGTGACCGGGTGGGTGGATGGGTGGGTGGTGCCCCGATAAACAAGATATTTGCTCGGGCATGCACCCGCTCACCTTAGCTGCAACCACCAAGCACCAAGCTTCAAACCTCAGATACAATTACATAGTAATACTAGTGTGGGTAGGTAGATGGTGGCTGAGAATAAAAAAACAATCTGTGTAGCATCGTGTTAGGGTTCGGTGACCGAAGCCGAATGTTCGGGACCGGACACGAACGAGCGCCGAAACTCTCCGAACGCGAGCATAAGAAAAAAAAAAAAAAAAAAAAAAGGTTCTCCAAAACATCTGAAAAATATATATGTTATGTATAATAATAATACAAACAACTTTTGCCTTGGAGTTGTGCTCAAATTCGTAACCGAACTCCAGTTAAAAATAAAAAATATATTTTTATATATATTTTTTAATATGTTCGGCCAAACACGTTCAGGTGGCGTTCGACCGAATACCCGAACATGTTCGGACGTTCGGAAAAGCTCCGAACATGTTTGGTGTGCTACGCAGAAAACAATTATGGACAAGTGGGTGGACAGGTGGGCAGGCGGGCAGGCGTGGCAACCCCAGCTGCACCCGCCCCGTCAACCAAGTAGCAACAGTAACACATGATATTGGTGTGGGTGGTGACCTAGGAGAAAAAAAAAAATCATGGTCGGGTAACGAGCTCACGACCCAATCCCAGCTGCAACCACCAAGATACATATTCCTCACATGCCAGCTTCCTGAGACGGGCTGCCTCCCACTAGAGTTTATATTAAACCTGTCCCGAAAATAAGACACGGACCTGATCCACTTCAACAATTATCATATCATCCAGTTGGTACCTCAACATCTGCACATGGGTTCAAACCCCAGTTGCAACCACTGACCAGGAAACTCGAACTAACTCGAACCAACACAATAATAATAGTGTATATATGTGCGTGGGTGGGCGGGCGGATGCACAGGTGCATGCATGTCTGCGTGCTTACGTGTGTGTGGGAGGGCGGGCTTGCGTGCCTGCACGTGGGTGGGCGGGCGCGCGTGCCTGCATGTGGGTGGGCGGGCGCGCGTGCCTGCATGTGGGTGGGCGGGTCCAGGGCCTCATTTTACCCTGGCCTCGTTTTTCTTTTCATACTTTTCCTGCCCGCGCAAGGCAAAATCAGTCCAGATTTTCATTTTCCATTCCCGCCTCTGCGGGCCAAAATCAGGCGCTTTCATTTTCCCGACCGCACAAGCCAACTTTGGTTCCGGGGCAACTTTTCCACACTTCGTTTTCCTGCCCGAGCGTGCCAAAATCGGTTTAGGGGCAAAATCAATCTTCGTTTACTTGCATGCAACTTTTCCATACTTTTTCCCCACATGCCAAATTTGGTTAGGGGGCAAAATCGATCTTCGTTTCCCCTGCACGTGGCTTTTCCACACTTTGTTCTCCTGCTCGCGCGGGCCAGAATCAGTTCAGGGGAAAAATCGAGTTTTGTTTCCCTGCATGTGACTTTTCCACACTTTGACTCCCGCCCGAGCGGGCCAAAATCAGTTCGGGGGCTAGCTTTCCAGCCCGGCGCCCGGACCCCTGCTAGGTCGCCCGGCCATGCGACCCCCCCGGTTAGGCACCCGGGTCCCCTCAACGCCAATCCCCAAAAACGTCAAACAAAAAAAAATCGCGTTGCGGGCCTTTGGCCCAGAGGGAAAAAAAAAGAAGGCGGCGACCGCATTTTTTTTTAAGGGTCCGCAGACCCCGTTTCATTGCTTTGTTTTTTTTTTGCCTCTGGGCCAGTGATCGACGGCGCCGAAGTCCCGAGATTTTGAGTTTGAATCCGAGGACTTCGCGCACGTCCCTGCATCCTCCACCCTCCGTCGTCTGGACTTCGACTGTGCCAGTTGCCGTGGGCGAGACGTGTGTGCCGTCGTCATCCTCCTGCTGCCCTCCAGCCACACTATCATCGTCGACCTCCAGCTGCACCATCGTCATCGCCCTCCAGCCGTGCCATCGACCATCTGTGCCATCGTTGCCCTGCCACTGTCCAACTTCTTCTTCTTCTTCTTCTTCTTCTTATTCCCCTCCTCCTCTTCTTCTTTGTCTTTTAATTATTCTTCCTCTTCTTCTCTCCATTTCCTCGTGTTCTTTTCCTCCTCCTTCGTTTCTTCGTCGTAGTCTTCTTTTCTTCTTTTCTTTCTCTCATTCATCTTCTTCGTCGTTTCTTCTTCTTCACATTATTATTCTTCATCGTGTCTTTTTTCTCTTCCACTCATTCTCTGCTTCTTCTTTTTCTTGATCATCATCATCATCATCATCATCATCATCTTCTTCTTCTTCCTCCTCTTCGGTTATTCTTTCTCTTATTCTCTTCTTGTATTTCTTCTGGTCGTCTCTTCTCCTCTTCTTCCTTCCTGTTTACTTCATGAACTTCATCAATGAATCAGCATTTTTCTTCTTTTTTTCAACGGTTCGGCTCTGTTCGCCATAGCCGTCCTCCTCCCTTCATAGGCTCCCTCCCCTCTCCTCCTCCATCAGTTTCCCTTCCCCCTCCTCCTCCATCGGTTTCCCTTCCCCCTCCTCCTCCCTCCAAAGGCTCCCTCCCTCCTCCTCCTTCCGTTCTTCTTCATCATCTTCTTCTTCCTCCTCTTCTTAAGCTCAACAGTTCTTTTTCTTCTTTTCGTCTCTTCTTCTACTTCTTCCTCTTCTTCTTCTTGCTCCTCCATCAGTCTTTCCTCCCTCCACATAATCTCCCTCTCTCCTTCCTCCGCCATCTCCTCCCTCCACATATTCCCTTCTTCTTCCACCCCCCCCAACACACAGAAACCAACATGGTCGAAAAAAAGAAATGAGGCTAGATTTGGGCTGTACTCGGAAAGCCCAGCAAGACCCTGCAGATGGAAAACAAATAAAATTAAAAATTTCAGCGGATTTTTTTCATGCCCGGGATACCCCAGGCGAGGGACCTACCCGGGCACTCCGGGAAACCTAGTTTGGGGGCAAAATCGTTTTTTCTGCCTGCTCTTTTTTTTTCCTTTCTGCATACAGCCTCGAACGCAACTGTATTCATCCCCACAAACTTGCGCTCGTCTGAACCCTTCGCTCTCTCTACAATCGTTTGACAATATTGGAAAATCTAAAGAACCTCGACATTTATCTGACATTTGCAAAAGCTCTCTCCTTGCACTGATAGTTTTTCTCGACCAAGAAGACTATTCACTTGTCCACCAAACCCCACATCCAAGTGTCGACAAAAGAAAGCGTTTCACAACCAATGTTGATCGTTCATTTCCACGATCACACAACCCAGGTTGGTGACGGCGGGGTCTGTCAGAGCCCGCGGCTGATAAACTTTAATAGTATATAAGGACGATATTTACAAATGTTTAGCACCCATAGTCCGATTCAGGCATCTTCACAACATGAAATATGTTATGCAAATTGCTGGAACAACCTTGACTCGATCGTTAAATAACTACATGTCAGACAATCAGACTTCTGTTAGGTATACATACATGAATCGCCAAGAGGAAAGGTCGAACCACATCAATTGCAAAAACAAAAACATCTCAATGTTTGAATTAGTGCCTTCGCTAGAATGAATAAAAAACTACGGTATAGACCGTATATTAACGTGAATACGTGATAGTGTACTTCCTGACTATTCATTTTGCATCGCACTAGCTTTATTAGTGGTGTCTGCTCTTTACCAGCACCACTAGCACTGAAAGGGAGTTTAATTAAAAAAAAAAGAAAAAAAAAAAGGTTCATTACTATAAAGTCCCTGCTGTGAAATAAGAAGTGAATCTTTTGCAAGACTTACAAAGAGAGTGAATCACCAAGCGAATCATGACCGTAACATCAACACATTTCATAAGAGACTACGAAAACACTTATATCTATACGGGTATAAATAATATGCTACCAACTTAGCGTGTTGCAAAGAAGTTCTTTTTGAAGTAACGACCAGAAACACAAGGTAATAAACAGAAGTACGTGAGGAAGATTAAGAGCAAAGAAACTAATAAGCAGTTCATGCCACATAATTGAAATCACACTTCTGATTATTCAACTTGTCATGTATGCAAACAGCGAAACAGCAACTGGCGACATGCGCCCACACAATACTCAAGATATCGTAACCAGATATGAGTTCTCTTCAACTGGCTATGGCGACTGGGCGCCCACACAACTCACTGTTCGCACTCTGGATCACCCTGGATGTCCCACACGCAACACTCAGTATCATACTTCACACACCACGCATGCTAGGCTACAGCTATGGCAGCGCTAGCTGCCACTACCTATCGCTGCACTCTACTCCTCTGCCCACTTCGTCTTCGGGCACTCTGCAGACCTCCTCGCACAAGCTGCTAGGYAGCGCTTCCGCATGGCATCCGCAGGAATGAATGAATGAATGGACGCAGCCTCTTGATTTATACTTCTGTGCTGCATTGGTCTGCCTTGTGTCCCTGGCCCATGGTGCACACAGTTCCCCCCGTGGTA
>BFEA01000109.1:1709705-1720696 GCA_003427395.1 Chara braunii | reverse complement strand
AGAGAGAGAGAGAGAGAGAGAGAGAGAGAGAGAGAGAGAGAGATGATGACAGTCGCACTTGCCCTTCCAAGAGGTGGGGGGGGGGAGGACCAAAAGATGACCTGGGCCAGTAGGTGTAAAATGAAAATCACGGGGTATTTTCCAAAGGAAGGTGAGTTCCAGGCAGGGTAATACTGCAAAGATGAGCAGTCCAACAAAGGTGAAGGTTATTGTGTGGTTCAGAGGTGAAGGGTATTGCGGGTATTCCGCTCTACCACGATCTCGAAGGGGCATTTTGACATACATCTCATCTTCGAGGGGTATAACACGAACTTGATCCAGAAAAAAACCGACATATCGAGCCGGGTAATTCTGTGATTTTACGACCCACTCTGTGAGCACAACAACAGTGTCTGTCCTACCTACATGGCAACCCCAACTACCGAACTGTTGAGCAAAGGGGGCTAACGAGAAATCCGTTTCCACGTCCGTTTTTCCGAGATACCCTCCTGATTGGCTCGGCGAGAGAAAACTTTGCCGGCGGACGAACCATCGCAAAACCACCCCCGTTGTCCTTCGGGACATCCGTTAAAATTGGAACGATACGGAGAAGATTAGCACAAGCATGGCCCCTGCGCAAGGATACACGCAGAAATCGAGAAAACTACCCCCGCCCATCCGCCTCAGCCTCAGCTGATTCGAAGAGCGCAGCTGCTCGTAGGCCGCGTCAGCATTTGTGGGATTTCACATCCGCGCGGTTGAGCTTAGGAGGTGGTGACTGGCCCGCCGCGTGGTGTGTCGTGAGCCAAACCCGCCAAGCGGCATATGCACAGCGGACCACGTCACCGCAGATGCTGTGAACAAGGCGGGCGGTTCGCCGTGCTGGCCTAACGCTGAAGCGTAACCGGCAGAATTAACAACTGCCTTTGAGTGTGTGTATAACAGAGAGAGAGAGAGAGAGAGAGAGAGAGAGAGAGAATTGTGCCCGTTGTCCACATGGATGGGCGATGGCGTCCTCCGCGCGGCAGTATGGTGAAGGGAGAGGGGTGGGTCAGGTGGAAGAGCTGTATTTAATTTAAACAAACGGGTCACGCCGGACTTCAGTGGGGTAGTTTAAAAAAGATGCGCTATTTTGGCGCCCTGCGTCAGTGGAATCGAGTCAAAAAAATAGATATCGTTGGGCTCCCGCTCGTCAACGGGTGCGCACGAATAGGAGGGAGAGAGTGTGTTATGCTGACGTAGAGTTAGTGTAATGCTGACTCAGCAGATTTAGTACTGCATAAAGGCGGGAAAAAACGAAAAAGAGGACGACACGATCAGCGGTGTATGAATGGGAATCGACTGCGATATGATCCGCCAATCTGGAATAGTAGGGGCGGGCTCAATCTGGAATAATAGCTGGGGCCTCAATCTGGAATAATAGGGGCGGGCTCAATTGACGGGAGGAGGGGGCGGCAAATTGGTGAACTACCGCAGGACGGCATACCCCGCCCTTTTTATGTCAATTTGATGTCTCATTGGTTTCTTTACGGCGGGACTGGGTTGGCGTTGGCGTTTTAGCGGGGCGGGGTTACGCCGAACTGCCCATACTCTCTGGCGCCAATTTTTTTCCGCCTTCCCGCGCACGAGGACATAGAGGAGTAGTAGTAGTAGAAAGGAGTAAAGCGAATTGCAAACGGAGATTCAAGGAGAAGGGAGGTCCGGAGACAAATCATATCGGATCAGATCAGATCAGATCAGCAAAGATGTTGCCGATGATGAAATCAATCCTGGCCGCACAATTTTGGAACCAAGAAGTGGAATCCACGCAGTCATTGAATGCCGTTGCAAGAACGCTCCCCAGCGAGCCGCCTCCAATAGGAATGACTCAGCCGACGAAGCTCTGCAGGGCTCAGCAATTGCTATTGCTACAGCGCCTCCTGGCTGTCCCTTTCACGCCGTCGTATGCCGTCGATAATGATGAAGGTGGAGGGTTGGTTCTTGATCGTGTAATCTCAAGCGCTGGTGGTCTTGACTGGTACATCGACTAAGCCTTCCGCAACCTACCCTTCTCTCTCTCTCTCTCTCTCTCTCTCTCTCTCTCTCTCTCTCTCTCTCTCTCTCTCTCTCTCTTCTTTGTCTTCTGTCTCTCTCCCTGCCTCTCTGTTCTGTCTCTCTTTGTTCCTCCCTCTCGCTCATTTCTTTCTCTCTGTCTACCTCTCCCTCTCTCTTCTCTTTCTTCTTTTTTCTTTGTGTCGCCTTCCCTCTCTCTTTCCTCTCTGTCTGTCTCCCCCCCTCTCTTTTTCCTCTCTCTCTCTCTTCTTTGTCTTCTGTCTCTCTCCCTGCCTCTCTGTTCTGTCTCTCTTTGTTCCTCCCTCTCGCTCATTTCTTTCTCTCTGTCTACCTCTCCCTCTCTCTTCTCTTTCTTCTTTTTTCTTTGTGTCGCCTTCCCTCTCTCTTTCCTCTCTGTCTGTCTCCCTCGCTCTCTCTGTTCTCTCTCTCCCTCTCCTTTCTCTTCTGTCTCTCTCCCCGCCTCTCTGTTCTGTCTCTCTTTGTTCCTCACTCTCGCTCATTTCTTTCTCTCTATCTACCTCTCCCTCTCTTCTGTTTCTTCTTTCGTTCTTCATTGTCTCCTTCCCTCTCTCTTTCCTCTCTGTCTGTCTCCCTCGCTCTCTCTGTTCTCTCTCTCTCTCTCTCTCTCTCTCTCTCTTTCTCTCTCTCTCTCTCTCTCTCTCTCTCTCTCTCTCTCTCTCGCTCGCTCGCTCGCTCGCTCGCTCTCGCTCTTTCTGTTCTCTCTCTCTCTCTCTCTCTCTCTCTCTCTCTCTCTTTTTTATTTTATCTTTTTTTTGTCCGTTAAGCCATCCGCAGCCTATCATCTAGTTCTCCTCTCTCCGTCTCTGTTTCATTGTCTTCCTCCTTCCCTCTCTATTATTTCGTCTCTCTGTCCGTTGTGTCGGTGTTGCGCATGTGCTTGTCGTCGAGTGCAGCCCATCGTTTCCTTCCGCATTATGCTTCTCCCTCGGCCTACGGTAGACCATGCCTAGCGTGTCTATCATGTTTCCTTCCTCTGGGGCCGCCGCTCGCTTGCTGCTCACGCTCCCTGGCTTCTCGTCCTCTTCCGCTTCTGCTGCTTCTCTCCTCCGCGCCCTTTCCCCGCCCTCCGCCCCGCGCTTGTATTTCGCCGATCTGTCAACTAATGCCTTTGACCTGCCAGTTGCGCATTGCGCTGTGCCCTGTGCGCGGCAGGACATCGCCCCTGTATACAGATTCGAGACGGTTGAAGGGGATAAGAAACCTTTCCTTCGGCATCTACGGGAATCATGCGGAGGTCCTCGCCCTCGTCGTCTCTCTCTCTCTCTCTCACTTCCTCTCTCTCTCCTCCCCCCCTCTCACGACCACAGCAAGCCCTTAGCCGATTCCGTCACCGTCGCACTTCTCTCTCTCTCTCTCTCTCGCTCTCTCTCTCTCTTTCTGTCTTTCTTTTATTTCTCCCCACTCCCCCCCGCTTCCTCAACCCCATTCTCTGTCTTCAACCAATTCCTTCTCTGTTCTCGAATGAACTCCGTATCAATCATGCCTCGATCCACAATCATGCTAGCGTAGTAGAGAGTGGCATTGCCCCCACAAGTGCATGGCTTGTCTCTTACAATTTTTGAAGTGTAATTTGCGAATCTCAATCACTGATGTAATTAATGATTATAACTGAAAGTCAAGGGATCAGGTCATCACTGAATCCTCGCCGCCTGTTACGTATGTCGTATGTGGATTGAAGCCCTTGAGTCAACCCCCCGCCTCGAGACCATCCCGCCGCCACTTCGGTGTAAACGAGCGGAATTCCGCTCCGCTGTGCGGTGCGCCGGACAGGTCGCGCGGTGCGCCAGGGAAGCGCCGCTCCGCTGCTCTTTCTCTCTCACCGCAAACCCGTCCGTGTCATCATCTCCTGACTAATGAAGGGCTTCGTTTCTTTGATTGTCATTACGACGCACAATTTTTTTTAGAGAATTGTGCCAAGGTCTCCATGCGTCATCATCTCCTCACTGATGAAGGGCTTCGTTTCTTCTTTGATTAATTAGTCAAAGAAACGAAGCAATCAAAGAAACGAAGCAATCAAAGAAACGAAGCACTGGATCGGACAGGAGATGATGACACCTGGAGACCACCTCCATTTTGTGTGAGCAGATTTTCTTTTTCTTAAAATAGTAAGTAACTCGCGGCGTGACGGAGTGGCAAGGGTCCAAATCGGCTCGGCGGATACTGAGCGTATGGGAGGTTCGATTACCCATTCTAGTGATATTGGGCGTCTCTCTACTGCTCTTTACATGTGCGAAACGAAAGTGAATCTTCCGCTAGAACATGGAAAGATACATCGTCATGATTTTTGTCTATTGTGTGCATGTCGAGAGTAGTCGAGCGAGGCCTGTTTATTGGGGGACAGGTGACTAAACAACGACTTACAACGGTAAAGCCTATAGGGTAGGTGATACCGGCGACTGGTTTGATGGGGTACCTATTGGAAGTCAGAGAGACCCAAAGTACCTGCCTGACCCGAAAGGGACCTACCTTCTCCCCCCCAAATACAACGTGGGGTCATTATATAGCTGTATTTAGACTGAAATATACCCAAATACAGCTATAATGCCCTTTTTTTTTGTAGTCGGGGGAGGAACGGTAGTAGTAATAAGGAAGGACGCGGACAATCTCATCAGTAATCGGGAAGGGGGTCTAGTCAATGCAAAGGACGAGAAAAACTGATGCTGCTACGCTTTTTCCACTCGTCTCTCTTGCAAATTCATTGTATCGAGTATGATTCCATCAATCATTCGACCAATCAACCCACTCCTCGACTCGCGCAATCAAACACACGATCTCCAGGAGTCACTCAGCCGATCTCGAACGCCAACTCACCACAATCTGCCACGTGATCATCTACTTGATGAAAAAGTCTCAGGGCGTACTCGCACTACCGTCTTCACCCGAATACAACGTACGGTCATTACAGCGGCATTTGGGGAAACTTTCGGACGCGTTCCTCTTTGGACGTATTGGGACCGTACGTTTCTGACTCGTTCCTCTTTGGACGTATTGGGACACTTTTTTATAAAAAATAACCGCAGTTTAATCAATTCTCCCATGATTGATTTTCACAATGAAAATCATTTGAATAATTTTCAGCATATTTTTACCATAAATTCTATAAAGTATAGTCAAGAAAAAAACGAATTGGCCTATATCTAAGACAGAACATATTTGGATCTTACTCAGGTCAAGTCTCTTTTCTGACTCGTCTCTGGACGTAGTTCCGGTCCTTGCACCAAATACAGCTATATGGACCGAGCCCTAATCAACCTGAAGGGAGTAATCTTTAGGCGGTTGGGGTGGGCTCTGAAGTTATTTATAGATGTTTGCGATCAATCTTTCCTATTTAGGTTATCAATTCGTCTGGCAACCGATTATACCGAAGGCAGTAACCAATTTCATATATCGTTTGCTTTTTTTCAGACAAAGAAGCATCATGAGAAATTTTTCGACCGAGCTTCTGGACATAATTGCGGTCAGATGCATCCACGGGCGCAACATGATTGCGGTTAGATGCATCCACGGCCGGCCGTAATTGCGGTCAGATCTAGGCTACCAGAGTGGCCCGGGGTCATTTGCCCGGCCGGGTCAAAAAAACAAAAAAAATTAAAATGTATTTTTTATTCTAAATTTAGTGAAGAATTTCGATCTGACCCTGAGGCAAAACTTGTTCAGTTTATTTTTCTGCATAACATAGTTTGTTTTCGCATTTTATGGATGTTTTTTTTTTTTTTTTAATTTTCCTGCTGGGACCTTCCCTGGTCCTTGCACGGGCTGGCCACCCGGGACCCGGGCCTCCCGGCTGGTAGCCTAGGGTCAGATGCATTTAGGAAAGTCCTATGTGCACCGCTCCAGGCGACCTCAATGGGAAATGCATACGTGGCTACCCCATCCATACGTCTGTAAGATCTTCTCGTCTCTGTTCGAGACTTTCTAGACTGAATGTGGACGTGATGCGGCCCATGTGCCTTCAGGAATGTGTTGGCGTGTGCACTCCCTTACACAAGTGGTTTGGCATTGGCATCCAACCGCGCAACTCTTGCCGTCCAGTATTACAATGGCATCGCCACACCACTGATGGAATGTGATAGAGCACTGACAAAAGCTATGGTGGGTGTACCTGTCTATGTTTTTGGGGAAGATACATGGAGCTCCATTTTGCACATCCATCCCCAAGTTGTCTGACAGTAGAGAGTAAGACTTCTTCAACTGATATGTGACCGTTTTTTCATCTCTGCTCAGGGCGAGGTCCCACTAGCAAAGAGGATACTATTAAGCCCCCTGTATCTGGATGTGTGTTATGCAGAGATGCAGAAAAACAGTGGAATCTCGATTTCCTGCACCTCTCCAGAGAAACGTCCAGATTCAGGGCATTCAATCCGATCCTCTTTGCCGGTGTTTGCCTCAGGAGTGAAGAATTTGACAGTGAGACAGATTTTAGCAGGGGGTTATTTGAGCTCCTGGTTGCTTGTGGCACCACGCCCCTGGGACATATTTGTGCAGGGGCATTTGGGCAATTGGAACTGCGTGGGGGGGGAATGGCCAAACTATACCCCGCCATGCAGTTTCGAATTGTCCAAATGCCCCTGCAAAAGTATGCCAAGAGTGCGATCATCGCAAGCTGCAAATTGCCCAAATGCCCCTGCAAAAATATGCCAAGAGGGCGATCGCATGATTTTTGCTCCTTTGAGGTGTATGGGGTGCGGATGTTCTCCAGGTTGTCGGGATGGGTCAAGAGACGCACGGGAAGGTGCATGAATTGTTCCTTCTTTCGAGGTACATTCGTATTTTATAGGTCTGTTTGAGCGCTTTCAAGGTTGTGGGGGTATGTTCGCAAGTTGCCCTTCTTGTTAGAATGTGAAATTCCATTTTTTATGTGCTTAGCGTTTGGAAGAACAGACTCTGTTTTGGCATGGGATGAGGGGGGAACTGTGGAAACAAGGAGCGGTTTTGTATACCTCGGTCGGTTTCCTGTACCGGGCCGCCCACGTCACCTTGGTTGCTGGGGCAGCCCGGCCGGGCAAGGGCCAGGCCAGGGAAGGTCGCCCCCAAAGAAAAAGAAATCCAAAAAAAAACTGTGTTGTGCAGAAAAAGGAACTGAACAACTTTTGCATCACGGTCGCATCAAAATTCTTTGCCAAATTTAAAACAAAAAAAATGAAATTAGATTTTTTGTTTTTAAAATCCATTTTTGGCCCCGCTAGTCCTTGACCACTCTGGTAACGTAGTTTATGTACTAGTTAACTAGGCTACCAGAGTGCCCCGGGGTCACTTGCCCGGCCGGGGCCAAAAAAAATAAAAAATATTAAAAAAATAAATAAAATTTATATTTTAAATATGGTAAAGAATTTCGATGTGACCCTGAGGCAAAAGTTGTTCAGTTTATTTTTCTGCATAACATAGTTTTTTTTTCGTTTTTTTTTTTTTTTTTTTTTTGGCTAGGACCTTCCCTGGTCCCTGCACGGCCGGGCCGTCCGGGAAAATAGGGTGACCCGGGTGGCCCGGTGGTAGCCTAGCTAATTAATCAAGTGAATCTGGTCTGCCTATTTTTGGATGCTGTGTGCCGCCGGTGTACTGCCACATGGCATTTAGCAGTGGGGTAATGTAGTTTATGTACTAATTAATCTGGTTCGCCTGTTTTTGGTTGCTGTGTGCGGCCACCGGTGTACTGCCACATGGCGAATGGGAAATATGACAACTACATCAGGTGGGCCACTCTGACAGGCAGGCTGCGTGCCCAGCGACTGCTTTGCCGGGGGAAGGAACATCGGCGGTCGGACAAGTCAGGCAGCGAGGAGGACAGCTTCGCCAAGAGACTTGTCGATCCTTCTCTCTATGCTTTATGTGGAAGTGCTCGGGCACGGCTGAGTGCAAGTACGATTCTCAGCGCATGTGGTGAGCTCGGATCGTTGAAAGGTCTCTTCCCCTGTGCCAAGAATGAAGATGGCGTTTTCCAGTCAGGGATATTGCCGTTCAGGGGGCGCGCCTCTCTGCGTCACAAGGTCAGTGTTTCCGCAGGGTTTTGACCCCTCCCGTCCCCTCCTGTCTACACAGGAAGCAATGGGGGCTGCCACTGGTGCGCTCTGCATGTTCAATCTTTCGTGTCTTGGTCGTAGAACGTGGAGAGAGGTTGCAAATGCTTGTGATCATTGCTTCTACACCCACCTCCCCCCTTTTGTTTTTGCTGCCATACCCTCAGCGCTTTGAAAATCGATTTCCCTATTTCGTTGCAGTGGTTTGCGTTGTCATTGTGTTGCCCAAGTGCTTTTTCTCTTGCCCCTCATCAAACTATATACAGATGGAAAAACAGATACACTTATTTTCTGAAAGGAGGACAGGGAAGGGTAAAACCCAAATGAACTTGGCCACAGGGTGTAAGCGACGTAGGTTGGAATGCAAAGGGCCTGAAGTAGGGGCAGGATTCATGGTCATAGGCAGTGAAGAGGGGTCATTCAGATTCCGCAGAATAAGAACAACCTTCCTCCATGTATTCTTCATTTGAGAGAATGCAAACTCGCGGCCAGATATACCAATATACAATTCTTGTTCTTTTCGGTTCTTTTCTTCATGCTTGCTGGTAATACGCAACCGGACTGTTGCCCCTAGGGCAGATACACGGACCTTTTTTTGTTTTTTTGCCTTTTTTCTCTGTTGTTGTCATTTAGAGAATGCAAACTCTCCCATATATATGTGTGTGTGTATGGTTCGGCCTCCTGATGAGTCGGTGAAACTCCGACGAAACAGTTTGTCACAGCCCCTCGTTTGTTGTCCTCTTCTCCCTGTCTGCCTACGGTTTACCCCTCAACAGTCTGCAGAATCCCCTAACCTGATGATTACACTGTAAGTGATAATCCACCTTAACCCCGGTTGTGGCATCAACGACTGCCCGACAGCTGATACCCTGAGGTGAACATCGACTGCCCGACAGCTGGTACCTGTGACGAAAATCAAAGCAGACTAACACTCAACCACACCTGATGGAAATATATGTATATATGTTTGTGAGCCGCTCATGATCAGACTTCGTTTCAACACCTCGCCCTCCCTCCCTCCCTCCCTCCCTCCCTCCCTCCCTCTCTCTCTCTCTCTCTCTCTCTCTCTCTTTTGAGACTGTGTGGGGACACTAAATCATGCTGCACTGGCCGTTCGTTATCCCCCAACCTCGTGGCCTGGTTAAATCGCCGCCATCTCAAATGGCCTTCCTGGGTGGATCCAACATATAGGGGGACAGTCTTGGAATGCCCCAAGAGGCCGAGGTTGGCTGGAGAAAACAAAGAAAACCTCAGGCCACTGAGGTCCCTTGTTGGATCACAGTTTCGATGGGAATAACCCAGTGTGAAATAGAATGCCGGGCTCTTGCAGTCCATGCCCCATGTTCAGGGGCTCCAGGATTCGGGCAAACAACAGGTTCAACACTTGCAATCAGAGGCACTCCTTCCCTCCTCACTGCTTGTCCTTCCCCCTCGCTTCATCTTCCGCCCTTCTCCTTTCTGCTGCCCATCCCCTCCTCTTCTTCTTCTGCCCTTTCTCCTCACGTCTTCTGCCCCTCCTTGTGACTCCTTCTCTGCCGCCCCTCCTTGTGACTTCTTCTCTGCCGCCTCTTTCTTCTTCTCTTCCTTCTCACTTCTTCTTCCTCCCTTCCTCCTGACTTCTTTGTTGTTGTTTCCCTTCCCCCTTGCTGTCTTTTTCCCTTCCTCCTGTCTTCTTCTTCTTCTTCTTCTTCTTCTTCCCGATGTGTGTTTGCATGTGTTTGCCTGTTCTCTACTGATTCTCAGGAGCCGCCAAGCATGTTAAATGGGACATTGCACACATTGGAATGCATAGGTTTTTCTAGATTGCACGGGGTGCTGGCTGCTAAACGATGTCGTAGCACAGACTCTTAAGGGACCGACCCTTTGGATTGTATAGTGGAGCAGCATTGGGCAATCTTGTATGTTTGATGTAAGATTATGTGAGTTGGATGGATGTGGAGTTCCAAGGATGTCATTCAAGTGTGTGCGAGTAGGCGGGGTGGAGTCAGGATTGGAAGAGAGGTGTGTGACAATGGCTGATGCGTGGTTCTTGACGCCATTGCTGATGGTTTCTCTTTGTGGTGCGTTTTGCTGATTCACGATGGTCGTGAACTGAACTGTGTGTGTCAACTTCGCATCTTCGCATATACATACAAAAAGTTTGACCGCCATCAACTTACTTTGGAGACTGCATTCCATGAGCGGTGTGTTGATCGGGAGGCTCATTACTGGGATGTACCAAGGGCTGTTTCTCTGGATTTGGCATCTGTGAGAGCGCCAGCAGGAATTCGGTACCGGGTAGGGGTGCACAAGATTTCAGAAGCAGTTCAGAGCTGTGACAAGAGCAGGAGCGCTAAGCCGGTTCCACAAGGCGCTCTCCCAGGCACACGTGCACAGGCAGCGATGTCCATCGAACGGGAGATCTCAGTTTGGAAGGACAGAGCGAAATTGCACGAGAAGAAGGCCCGGCGGCCGTACAACTTGTTTGCTGCTCGGCCTCAGATCACAATAGGAGGGATTGTAGGTGAGGACCTGATGCCAGTTTATGTTTGTACTACATTCTAGAATGGATGTGTTATTGGTGGGGATGGTCCGAGAGGGGTAATGTTTGTTAATGGGAGAGGGTGGAAGGGCTCGGTGGGTGGGTGGGTGGGTGGTTGAGAGTATCAGCACAGTTATGTGAAGAGTCTGTGCATGTGTACTTGGTCGATGAGCCTGTTGTGTGCTGGACCTGTTTCTGGATCTACAGTTGTGGCAGTGTAAATGTGGTCCGTTGTGTTCATGTCTTCATGCTTGGACTTCCCCTCTCTTCTTCAGTAGTTGTTTCACGGGACTCAGCAATGCGCACACAGCTGTGTGTGTGTGTGTGTGTGTGTGTGTGTGTGTGTGTGTGTGTGAGAGAGAGAGAGAGAGAGAGAGAGAGAGAGAGAGAGAGAGAGAGAGAGA
>BFEA01000109.1:1675743-1692939 GCA_003427395.1 Chara braunii | reverse complement strand
TTTTTTTTTTTTTTTTTTTTTTTTTTTTTTTTTCCATATGTAACCCCCTAACCAACAAGCACACTGCGTTTCAACGTCCAACTCGCCAATCCGTCAGCGCTTGAAAACCAGTCCTAATTTTGCTGAATCGGTTGATTCTGGAGAAGCAGTGTTGAAATGCCAGCTATTGGCGCTGTGTCGACTGAGAGGCTATATCGACTTCGGTTGAAGGATGGCTATCGATGAGTCGATGGCTCCATTCTAATACAAACTCAGGTCTTTGAGAAAAAAAGACAGTGTGTCGGTTGCGCTAGGATCTCAGGTGCACAGCAACGGGTACAGCATTCTGTAAAGTTTGTGTGAACCAAGCAATTCTTGCCGCCTTTGTTTGTGCCTCCGTTATTTCCAGCGATCCCCTTTCACGACGAGCTTGAGTCTTCGCAGCAAGTTCTTCACTATGAGGTATCTTCAACGGCGATAAATAAGTTGTGTCCATCTCATTGTGCAGTTCTAGAACGTCTCGTGATTTGAATACTCCGTGTCCACCATATTGAATATCCGAGTTATAACTGCTTTGCATAATCAATAAAAAGGCTGAAAAAAGAAAAAGAAAAAGAAAAAGAAAAACTGCACAGTCACGAAACTATGGTGGAATTGATTGTTGTTCCAACGCCGAGTCAAGGTTAACGCTAGAGCGGCTAGATTCAAGTGCTGGAGGGATAGGTTTTCCAACTTTTCCTGGAAGAAGAGACGACTGTTGATATTTTCTGGTTGCGGTGGTGCCGAGAGAGGCATGTAACACACACACACACACATTGTGCAAAGCAGGCAATTGGTTTGCAATTGATTTGCATCGTTCGCGACGTTCAGCCAAAAAACCCTGAATTTTTCAGTTGACACCTTGGCTACCAGAGTGGCCCGGGGCCACTTGCCCGTCCGGACCAGGAAAAAAAAATGAAAAACAAAAAATAAAAGTAAAAAACATATTTTTAAAATTTTTCATATGATTTTTTATTAAAAAATTGGTAAAGAATTTCGATGTGACCCTGAGGCAAAAGTTGTTCAGTTTATTTTAATATTTTTCTGCATAACATAGTTTTTTTTTCCGGATGTTTTTTTATTTTTTAAATTTGTTTTTGTTTCGCTGGGACCTTCCCTGGTCCTTGCATGGCCGGGCCCCCCCGGGGAAAACAACATGACCTGGACGGCCCGGCTGGTAGCCTAGGTTGACACCGTGCATGCCTTGTGTGCTTCTTTTCCCTCGAGGCAAAAATGACACCAACCGAAACGAAAGGTGCACTCAACTCACGGCAGCAATCAACAATGAATGATCCGCTTACAGCTTTGTGATCTTTCATGTGATCTTTCCTTCTTCCCTTGGCAAATGGGTAAAATTTTAACCATAACGCCGCGAGCTTCACATCATGCACTTGCCCTCTGCCCGATTTTACGTTTTGAATGGTATGCCGGCGGGCTCTTTTCTTGCCCTAGACATATCCTTAGACATACGTGCTTATCTACAAACAGTGTCCGGCGATCGGCCACACTTTCCCGCAAACAGTGTCCGGCGATCGAAGGGAAAGATCGGCCAACAATTCAGGACCGTCTCTCAGCACTTGCGCCTGTGCCAAAACGTCCAAGAGGTCATTCGCATCGCGAGGATTGTGACCACACCAATTCTTTTGCAGAGCTGAGCACCTTGGATACACGGGGTGTCACCTCACTAAATTTTTTACTCTCCAAAACTTTGCCTCTTTGCTTCCACTCCCACAGTCATCAGACCAGGGCTAAACTCAACAAATGTGTTGTCATGTGGCTTTCGGATCCATATATTATTATCATTATTATTGTTATTGTCTGCTGCCAGATCCATAAATATATGTTGAGGAGAGAAACAATGGAACAGTGCTCCACTATGACGACCTCCATACCGCAAACAACAATACTCGAACGAGTGGCAGCAGGTGCTATAAAAAGAAGCAATGCCCAGCCTTCCCTCTTCAAAACCAGGCCCTGCAGACCTCTTTTGGTGCTGCTATCCCGGAGGGACGGACTGTTTCTGCCTTTTCCAGGGATGCTGGACCCAGGTTTCCCGCACATGCAGCTACCCACGAAATGGAAGGAGCATTCTTCTTCTTCTTAAAAAAAAAAAAAGAAAAAAAAAAAAGAAAAAAAAAGAAAAAGAAAAAAGAAAAAGAAAAGGCTGTCTGTCAATGAAGTTGAATGAACGTGCAAGGTATCACGCAAACAATGCACGCCAATTCATGCTCCCCACCAATAGATGGAGCCTCCCCGAGCTTGCTAGTGGTGACTGCTCTTATCAGCATCCCTAGCAACTACTTGGGGTGTTTCTTAAAAAAAAAAAAAAAAAAAAAAAGTTAACAAACAAATTTCGGTGAAAGTATGTTTCAGATCGAGAGAGGACTGTGCCGCCGGTGTTGATAGATGGATTCCTAAAACATCCATGGCAGCTTGTTGAAGTAACAAGCAAAGAACACAGCTGAGCAGTATCTTGGGCTTGTTTTGAGGAACAACGATCATTACCTACCTACAGCGGTTCGTACCAAGACGGGAGCAACACTAGAAAAAAAAGACCTGGCTCATAGCCTCATACCAAAATGGCAGCGACATTAACAAAGACAAAGACCAGCCATTGTTCGCAAAGTACCACATTCAACGATTGGTGTGACACCAGTACAATTATTCCCAACTACAACAGCTTGCAACAACACCAAAGAAGGAACTGTGGCAGCAATGACAGCTTTCGCCGATAGAAACGGAACAAGCATGTGTTATATTATAACATAATAACAATAATAAGTTAATAACCTGAAGACCAGCGACGAAAGCGAAGAGTCTACTCTTCGGCTTTCAAATACAAAACAGAAGCAGCAAGCAGTACACCTATTAATGTACATGCTAAAACGGTGACAATGACCTGTACCTGCGTTGTTGATGCATGGTATACACACATGTAATCGATGATGAACAGATCATGAGTTCAAACTTCAAATCCTGATGGAAAAAAAAACAACGTCGGCGACGCTACCCTTTGTGAAAAGAAAAGAATGACACCGGCCTAAAAGAGAGCAGTGAACTTTCAGTGTATTTCACATTAGTTAGGAGTCTTAGGACACAACCTACGCCTTCGCCCAAGTCGAACGCACGCCCGGTCATTATCGCTGTTCTTAGACTGAAAGCTGTTGCAACCCAAATGGAGCTTTAATGACCGTGCGATCCATTCAGGTGAAGATGGTAGTTCTTCACGAGAAGAAGCGGGCAGAACAGAACGGAGGTAAAGGCGTAGGCTGCACAAAGAGTCAAACTACACGGATATTTGAACAGCAAGCAAGCAAGGAAGAAAAAGAAACACGAGGAGCAAGCATATCACGATGCAATTGCATTCCCATAACTCTTTGGGATTCACTGAGCAGATGCTGCTACAGACACTGACATGCGTGTTTAGTATAATGGAGGGAAGATCAAGAACGAACAAACCGGCATCTTCAAGAATGCCACGACTGCGTTGCTGAGAACGTCACGATTGCATCAATCTGATTACCCGTGATGTTCGCACGAAAAGCAAGCAGTCGGACACTCTGCTCCAGTCCATCATCGTAACCTGCATGTCTTCCATCAAAACCCTCTGCTGCCCCTCTTCGCGATTTCTCTCGACAACACAAAGAGGGCCGAGGAGGATTCGTCCAAGTCGTCCATTCCACTGTCTACTGTGTCTTCTTCCCATCAATCCAGAGTCGATACTCTCTGCACCGCCTTTTCCCTTGAGCAAACAGCAATGCCATAAGACCGCAGTGTGACGATTCCATAGCCGTACGACTCATCCACATCCACGAGGAGCTGGGAAAGCCAGTACCTACCATCCTCACCTGAATAGAACCCCCCGTCATGACCGCCGCACCTAAGATTGAAAGTTGCCCCAACTACGGGTATATAGTAATGACCGGGCCCGTTCAATTCAGGTGAAGACGGTAGGTAGCAGGGCCGGGCACTCAGCCAGGTTTTCTTGGGTCCGACCGTCCGCCCGAGGACCATCAGGACAGCTGTGGGCAAAGAGTCGGAAAGCGGTCTGCCGCTGTCAGCAAACACGCGGACAGTCCTTTTCAGAACCCTTTTTCTGGAGTTATACCCACGCCTGCTCAGATGGTCCAGCTGGCCCATTCCGACCCGAAAGAACCCGGCTGGATGCCCTACCCCCCACTACCCACCTACCTGCCTGCCCTGAGAATAGGAGTCATCACCTGATGTCTTGACTTCAGGCTGCTTTCTCCTTCCCCCCACACACAGTTGCAAAAGACGGGATTTCCAAGTTCGCGACATCAATTGCTGCCTTCCATGCACCGCCACGCAGAAAGCGTTTCTCAATCTCCAGCTGACACTACGATCAGTATGATTGCAGAATGCTGTCCAGCTCTTTCATGCGATCTCGTTCCTCCACCGATGCAATGCCCGGGTCCACATAGCATACCTTCACAGGCCAACCATACCACAAATCGTGAGTACCGACAACACATAGCAAACACATAGCCAATCAGCCAATACATAGCAAACGCGTGCAGCCCATACATAGCAAACACATAGCACAATACATACCAAACACATAACACAATACATACCAAACACATAGCGCAATGCATAGCAAACAACACATAGCGCAATACATAGCAAACACACATAGCGAATACATAGCAAACACATAGCCAACTCAGCAAACAAATAGCCAGTACATAGCAAACATATAGCATAACAAGCACATGAAAAGCACATCTAACACACGTTACACACAGACTCCGATAGGAAAAACTGCATGCACGTACAAACAAACAGATAGCACACACCTAGCAACGACATCAGCGCACAGGATGCACACGAAAACATGTTGCAGGGAAGGCACATACAATGTGGACAAAGTAAGAACTCGACACCCCATATCATATCATATGATAAGGATGTCAAATTGTCAATCATATAAACCGCTAACCGCCACTTTGTGACCTACCCTCAACTCCAAAAAGAAACTCAAAAGGGGGGAAAGTCCTGAACCAGTTCAGGTTTACCTAGAAATTCCCGAATCGGCCTGTACCTCGTCGAAAAGACAATTTCAGGGTTACAATCCCTACCATGCAGATGTCCAATCATTCTGACAAGGCCGGTTTAAGGATTTCAGAAGTCGCCAAGAAGGCTGGTCTACTACTTGCCCCTTCAGAAAGAGGAAAGGAAGAGGGGATGTAGAGAGGGGGGAGGGGTTCAATTCCTGTGGGGAGATGGGAGCAGGGGAGGAGGACAACATGGAGAGAGTACAAGGCACGACGCGTTGTGTTCCACAGGGACTGACCTGGTACTCCGCTTTGCGAAGTGTCTGTACCGCCCTCTTCACAAGTCTTTGCCATCCTCTTCTCTGGCGTAGGCAGATCATGAGCTCCTCGGAGCGCTGCGACCGATGCATTAGACGACAAACACATCAGTCAGAGCTGTGAGTCAAACAGTCTACGGTTTCCAACTTCACTCCAGCAATCGACTTCTCTTGAGCATACCGTAGTGCCTGAACTGTGCATAACAAGGGTCACAATCACTGAAGATTGCAAGGTTGTTGTGGCTCAGGCAGGGCATGTAGCGTACTCGTAGTGCAGGGCCACACACCCTCTATCATGTACAGTCTGCAATGAGACGGACACAACTTCCGCTCCGGCATACATTACGCCGCCAGTACACGGCCCCAGCCTTGCTGAAAAAATGCAACTCGTCGCCTACAAAATTTTTGGAGGCTCGGCCTAGTGGACCACAATGGCTGGCAGCGCCAGCCAAAAAAGAAAGAAAGTGCGCCGCTGGCGGTTCGGAAAAGCTTCGCGCGCAGTAAGGCGCCTCCAAGCGCGGGTGTACTGGTGATTTAAGCCCCACCCTAAGGCAGAGTGCTGAGCTCAAAGCTAAGCCCCAACCTGAGCCCAGCCGTGAATCCGGAGCAAACCCCACCCTAATGCAATAAACTTGCAGATTCTCAGCGAGTTGTGACGTTAGTAGGGTCTTCTTTGTAATTTTTGTTGTTTTCAGTCCTAATCAGTACCTCCAGCAGGCATAACCCCTACAGAGACATTTCTGATAACTGTTAAAATTTTCTCAGACCCTAACTTTTCCCTTCTACGGACTGCCCACCGGACCCTAGGACCTACAACAGCACAAAAGAAACGGGCCTGAATCCGACAGTCTCTACGGTGCCAGTCCAAGTCCGTAGAAGGGAAAAGTTAGGGCCTGAGAAAATTTTAGCAGTTTTCAGAAATGTCCCTATAGGGGTTAGGCCTGCTGCAGTCACCGGAAAGGACCCAAAACAACGAAAATTACACAGACAACCCTACTAACATTCCAACTTGCTGAGAATCTGCATGTTCATTCTACCCTCCCGGGGAGCAAGGACCTCCAAGCTAGTGGTAGTGGCCACGACGTGAACGTCTGGTCAAAAGGCCCTTCCGTTTAGCTTCGTAGGCCAGCACAACGGACTTGGCTGATTCGAAAAGTTCCTTCTCTGTATATCAGCGATCCTCGTATGTGGTTGGAAGCAGAAATTCACAAAATACTAAAATACTAAAATACTCACAGTTGGGGCCTGTACCCCACTGGTCCAAGCAGAAATTCACAAAATACTCACAGTTGGGGCCTGTACCCCACTGGTCCTGGATCTCTTCAACTTCGTACCCTTTCCCAGGGATAGGAGGGACGAACTGAGGAGGCCTGTCGAGAAATGCATCAGCTGGCGTGAAAGGTAGCAACTTGGATGCATTGAAGACCGGATAGGTCTTGAGATGTGCAGGTACAGCTGAGTCGAGCTGACACATAAGAAGAACCGAATGGAGATGTACCCACTGTGTCTAAGACCTGACATGGCCCATAGTAAATATGGCAGCAACTTCCTAGATATGTCCTATTCATCAGTCAATTCCCCGAGTGCCCTGGACGAATGAGAGGCCGAACTGAGGAGGCCTGTCCGGAAATGGATCAGCTGCTGTGAAAGGTACCAACTTGGATGCATGGAAAACCGGATACGTCTTGAGATTTGCAGGTACAGCTAGCACATAACAAGGACCGAATGGAAATGTACCCACTGTGTCTAAGACCTGCCATGGATGGCCCATAGTAAATAGGCAGCAACTTCCTAGATATGTCCTATTCATCAGTCGATTACCCGAGTGCCCTGGACGAACGAGAGAAGGTAAGTGATGCTTGTTCGCCTGTTCAATCATTCTCTTCTGTGATTTGAACATATTAGTTATTGCCTTCTCATAACTCTTAGCAAATTCTGCAGTACCAGGAGTCGATTTAGGCTTCGCCTTGTCGAGAATGCCATCGAGAGGACCTCATTTTCTCACTTCATTTCGTCTGCTCCAACGACAATTCTGTCTCCCGCCTACCAGCCTCTCTTGACTTCATCTGCTCCAACGGCACTTCTATGCGTCTCACCTACCCGCCTCTCTTCCCATGTCCCTTCCCCCAACTTCCTCTTCACAACTGCCCACACGCTCCTCTCTTACCCATGCCCACTCATCCCTACTGTCACCACACCATGGCCCTCAGCCCTCGCTGCAAATCAGGCCAGCCGGATCAGCCATTCAGGATTAACCACAGGGGACTACTTACAGCAAAGCTTTCTACCTCCATATATCAAGTAAGACTTAGTAAATTATATATAAAAAAATACAGGGGACGAAGGGGACGATCACTACCACTGGTACAGGGGCCAGTGGTGTAATAATAACTATCCATCAAAGGAAATCCTGAATGGGGTACAGGATGAAATGGGCCGTAGAGCAGCTCTTCATCGTATTCTCGTATGTCGTGCAAGTTTAGTAAACGATGTAATGGGACGGTAGACCCGGTTTCCAGCAGGCGAAGCTCCCCACCAATAGATGGAGCCTCCACTCGAGGGTTCACTTTAGGAGGGGGCTCCTATCATCTCCCAAAGGGTTTTCTTTTTTTTTTTCTTTTTTTTTTAAAAAGTCAACGAGAAAAGTTGTCGAGGGTCTCTACCCCAGTGGAGTCGGTAGGGTGTGAATCGAATCGTGTTGTGAACGGACGTGTTATACATCAGTTGCGCCCTGGACAGATGTTTGTCCCAATCCTGCTGAACAGGCGTGATCACAGGTCGCAGCAGCTGAAATAAGATGTGGTTCATCACCGCAGCCTGTCCATTGGCTTCAGGATGTCTACCAGAAGTCGTGTCAAGTCGAGAGTGGAGGTAATCCTGATAGTAGGACCGCCACTCATGGCTGCAAAAGCGTGCGTCTCTGTCATTGGCAAAAATAGAGGTCGGTTGACCATGGATACTCAACCCACCTCTTAGAGAATACATCTCTGATTAGAGGCACTGTTGCCTCTGCAGGCAAGGGGATAAACTATTAAACTCAACATACTTAGAGAATCGATCAACGCAGAGCATCACTTGCCTCACCCCATTAGGGGTGGTCTTGCCAAGGTCAGTAAAGTCAATGGACACAAACTCGCCTGATCCATCAGGGATGGGTAAGGGTTTGCAAAAGTCCCATGGGAGGGTGCCCATGGATACTCACCCACCTCTTAGAGAGTACATCTCTGATTAGAGGCACTCTTGCCTCGGCAGGCAACAGGATAAATTCAGCATAACGCAGACCATCACTTGCCTCATCTCACAAGGGGTGGTCTTGCCTCATCGCCCCCGGACCTTGTTCCTTTGGCACAACTCGCAGGTCTCTAAGTATTGAAGGATATCCTCCTTTATCTTTAACCAATGGACGCGTTGGATCAAGGCAGCATAGGTGTTCAGAAACCCAAATGTCGGCGAGCATCATGACTCTCTGCATTGAGACGAGTAATGATCTTGTGGTCATTAGGGATGCACAAACGTTCCTCCCCCTTGCTGATTGTATATAGGAGGCCTGAAGTCAAGGCATAGTCTGGCTCGGAATTGGGGTCCAATTGCAGATTCCTGATGATAGGGCCGAAGACTGGGTCCTGAGGCAACACATATGCAATGGCCTTGTTGGTGGAATCTCCAAATGAGTAAGTCTGCACAACCGCAGCAAACGTGTCAAGTCTACGAGAAAGTGCATCAGAAACTCTGTTATAACAACCCTTTTTGTGTTTCAGTTCAAAGTCAAAAAGCGTCAATGAACTGGATGTACCTCCCCTACCTGTCATTCAACTCCCCCCTGCGTTTTCATCCACTGCAAGGTTGAGCGATCAGAATAAATCTTGAAGTATCTTCCCAGCAAGCAGTGTTCAGTGTGTCCGTTGTATTTTCAATTCCATTCTATTTTTGTATTTTGAGCTTCCACTGTGTATTTCTCTCCGGTTTGGCTTGGAATTGCCTCCTCCAAGTCTACTTCATGATTGCATGTGTGTATGGGAATGTGTGAATTTATTGTGGATGAAAGTGCTCGATAGGCGATGGGTTCAAGACGCGCTCAGGGGTACTTTTGCCAAAGGAGCATCTGAGGCCCATGTCCTGTTGAAAAACAAGAATACTGGTCTCAGCATAAGTTACGTCCCACCCTAAGGCCAGTGCTGAGCCCAAAACTAAACCCCAGCCTGACCCTGGCACTCAATCTGCAATTAAAACCCCACCTCAGCCCAGCGATGAGCCCAAAGCTACGGCCCCATGACTCCTCGGCATGCAGTTTCTGACGCGCATAGGATTGCAACCTTGCATCAGGAGAATATTTCCACGAATAATTACAAGTCCCATCGGGTTAGGTCAAGTGGTTGCATGCCTGAGTTCCACTGGATAGGTGGTGAGTTCAAGGGCTGCTCAGGGCTTCTCAGGTACCTTTGTCCAGGGGACATCTGAGGCTCCCCTCCTGCTGAAAAAGAAGATACTGCCGGGGTCAAGTACCAGTTCCCTGTACTGGAAGAGCCTGGCAGGATTATCAGGTATTAGTTTTTTTTTTTTTTTTTTTTTTTTTTTTTCACAAGCCTTGGATGCCGGGTTAAACAGACAAATCCACATACCGACAGTAATGCTATTTGTGGACGATTTAACGGTCCTAAGAAGAGCGCGGGACTCATCTTTTCAGACTTTAACATTATCAGGTATTAGTAACTCTATACCTTTCTCGGCCTTTTGGCTAAGATCAAGTGTAGTATCTGTTCTGATCGGTTTAATATCTGATCTGTGGTTCATCGGGCCACAAAAAAAAAAAAAAAAAAAAAAAAAGGTACCAGTGACTCCGAATAACTATAAATTACCCGGAGCCGGTCAGTTTGGTTGGTGTTAATTCTTGAGGTTGTCGATTGTCCTTAATTTAAACTGCCAGTTCACATGAGCCTAAATTGACGAGGCTACCTTCCACGACTTGCGAGCCTGCAACTGCGCCTTGTCAAACTGGCCTGCCGCTTTCGCTACTGTCCCAGGCCCAAATCGAAATGCTCTTACCGCATACACCGGTAAGAGCACTACTTAGGTTTGCGTGAACTGGTGGTTTAAGTAAAAAAACACAAAGATCACAGTGCAATCAGACTCGCTCTCATTCACACTTCTCATGCATGCAAACAGGTGCGCAGCAAACTGGCGACCAGCGCCCACTCAAAACTCAGAGATATGGTAGCCGAGAACACAGTTCAGGTACAAGTTCACTTCAATGGCTATGGCGACTCAGCGCCCACACAACTCACTGTTCGCACACACAGGATCACCCTGGATATCCCACACGCGATACTCTGTACACACACACACACACACACACTGAACTCTATCTACATCTATGGCGGCTATGGCCGCTGCTACCCTATCGCTATGGCTAAGCTCCTTCTCTCTCGCCCACTTTGTCTTCGGGCTCACTGCAGACCACCTCGCACAAGTCGCTGTGGCAGCGCTTCCGCATGGCTCACGCAGGAATGAATGAATGGCTGGGCGCTGCCTCTTGATTTATACTTCTGTGGCTCGTTGGTCTGGCCCTTTCACATGCCCGTAGTGCACACAGTCCCATGCGGTACTTGCTTGACTGGACTAGGACTGACTGGGACTGGGGCTGCTGATTCAGCACGGGTAGACTCCACCACTTGCCCACTTGCCTCAGTCTAAACATGGGCAACTTCGAAAGGCCACTACTCGGACCTTCCGGAAGGCCGTAGACTTGGCCTTTCGATACTGTAGCAGCTACCACCTTGACCCTTCTGGACTGTAGCAGCTACGACCTTGACCTTTCGAGAAAGCTACAGCTATGACTTCTAGACCTGGCTAAGACTCCTACACGACAGGTCTACAGATCGAACCCCTACTACCTGCAGACCCTACGACAGTCTACCAACTGTTACCAATACACAGGTAGCGGGTTCAACTCTCGGGGTCGACACGAATACTGTACACAGGTAAGGTAAGAACTAGGGATCGAGCCCTGGGATCTGCACTGCAAACTGGTGATTCCGTTTCACTCCCGCCTGCGTAAATTCGAGGTCCTCCGAGAATAACTCAGTCCAAGGCAGGACCTTTACCTTTCTTCTCTTTCTCGTAGGCTCTAACTATGCCGGGAGCTGTCTCTAGAAGTTCTGTTCTAGTGAACCGGCGGTCGTCCTCCGGTTCCTGATAAACAAACTGGACCTTATACTGCTGCTGCGGACGGCCCCTACCTCCTGTTCTGAACACATCTTCACCTACAATGCCGTCAATGTTGTATCTCCCGTCCATGTCTGGGGGGATCATGGACCTCCTAGATGAATATTCTTGACTCGTGACACACGGCAGCAACTTTGATGCATGAAATACAGGGTAGGTATGGAGGTGTGCTGGGATCTCTATCGTGTAGGACGGCCCATCCTGTCCGCCCTTAACTTCTAGAACTGGCCACGGTCCTCTATACGCGGGCAGTAACTTCTGCGAGATGTTTTCCTCAGGAGCAAACTCTTTAGACTTGACCCAGACCAGGTCGCCTACCTGAAACTGTGACGGGCGACGGTGCTTATTAGCCTGTTCTATCATTCGGTGCTGGGCCTTCCTAAGGTTCTCAACAACAATGGCTATCTCTCTCTCATGCTGTATCGCGAACTCCCTGGTACCTGGCGGTAGCCTATGAATCTGATCCCGGTTAAGCCCTTCAAACGGTATGCGCGGCCTAAAGGACTTGTGCAACTCATTGGGAGTGCAGTTGACTTGATCTGGTCTAATGTACATGCGCAGAACTTGCTGTAGGATCTTGTTCATCTGCTCAGTCTGATCGTTAGTCTCTGGATGGCTGCCAGACGACATTAACAACTTAGATCCATAGACTCTCATCAGCTCTTGCCAGTTCTGGCTAGTGAAGCGACTATCTCTATCGCCAACTATAGACAACGGGACTCCATGCTCACTAACCCAAAAGTCGAAAAACTTCTGAATCACTAACTCTGTACGTGCCTCTGCAGGCAAAGGAACAAAAACTGCGTATTTGCTAAATCTATCAACTACGACCATGACTTGGCTCTTGCCGTGCCTACTCTTGACACCAGCGTCCATGAAGTCGATGGACACTGAATCTCCTGGCTGATCAGGAATAGGTAAGGGTCTGAGTAGACCTAGAGGAGCACGCGTAGTAGTCTTGTTCCTCTGACAGACTTTGCAACTGCGGACATACTCTATGCAGTCGTTCTTCATTCCTGGCCATGTATACGCATGCATTAGGTTGGCTAAAGTCTTTTGCCAACCGAAATGTCCCTCTGTGTCATGACATTCCCCTAAGATCAAACTGCGGATCTCCTCACTGTTGGGAATGCACAGGCGGTCTACTACATTAGTCTTTTCAAATAACAGACCCTCTGTAGTGCGGTAGTCTGGTTCGGTCTCTAGGGCCTCCTTGACTCTTTTGAGGAGGTCGCTATAGATAGGGTCTTGCGCATACGCCTGTCTCACTTTCTCTTGCAGGTCACTCCCTATGTCCAGATAGTGAACTATAGCCACAAAGTAGTCCGATCTTCTACTTAGAGCATCCGCAACTACGTTGTATTTGCCCTTAACTGGCTTGAGCTCAAAGTCATACTGATCTATCTCAGCGGCCCACCTAGTCAACTTTGGTGTCATCTTGGCCTGTGTCTTCAACCATCTAAGTGTCTCATGGTCTGAATACACCTTGAAGTGCCTCCCCAGCAGGTAATGCTTCCAGTGCTCTAAGGCCTGCCTGAGAGCGTAGAGTTCCCTCTCGTACGTCGAGGTAGCAACCTTCTCTGAGGGCATCCTCGCTGACATGAACTCTACGGGTCTGTAGCCATTGTCGTCATCCTGCTGTAACACGGCGCCTATCCCATACTGACTTGCGTCCGTGGTGACGACAAATGGCAAGGACGGATCTGCTACTTTGAGGACAGGATACTCTATCAACGCGCGCTTCAACTTCTTTAGCGCAGACGTACAGTCCTTATCCAATTGCCAGATTGCCTCTTTCTTGAGCAACCTGCGAAGGGGAGCAGCGATTGTCGAAAAGTTCCTCACGAACTTCCTATAGTAGTTAGCCAAGCCTAAGAACGACCGCAACTCAGTCAACGTGCGAGGCGTTGGCCAGTCTCTAATTGCCGCTATCTTACTGTCCTCAGGCTTAATGCCATCTCCGTCTAACACGTGGCCCAAGTACAGCACTTGTGTCTTGGCCCACTCGCACTTCTTCGCATTAATCTTGAAGTTAGCCTCCCTCAGCTTCTCCAAGACCTGCCTCAAATGACCCTGGTGCTCTTGGAGGGTCCTACTGAACACTAAGATATCGTCTAAGTAGACTACTACGAATCTATCTAACCAAGGCCTAAACAGATCATTCATACATAGCTGAAATGTAGTTGGCGCATTGGTCAGTCCAAAGGGCATCACTATGAACTCATAATGCCCATATCTAGTCCGGAACGCTGTCTTGTACTGGTCATCAGGGTGGACCTCTATCTGATGATACCTGGACTTCAAATCTATCTTCGAAAAATATTTGCAACCCTGCACCCGATCTAAGAGATCGTCTATCCTGGGCAATGGTTCAGCATAACGGTAATCGCATTCAAACACCTATAGTCTATACACATGCGCAACTCTCCTTCCTTCTTGGGGACAAACAAAACTGGTGCTCCAAAACGAACTGGGCCTAATCCAACCTTTCTCAAGGAGCTCGTCCAACTGCTTGCGCAGCTCCTCTAACTCTCTAGGGGACATCCTGTAGACTGCTCCCTTAGGAGTTCTACTGCCAGGCTCTATCTCTATCCTGTGCTGGATCGACCGCGGCACTACTCCTGTCGGCGGCTCAGTTAAGTCTTTGAACTCTTCCAGCAGCTTGGCAATGGCTGGATCCATGGAACTATCCCCTTCCTTAGGCTCAGTGATAGGTCTAACATATACTACAAAGACCTGGTCCTCCAACTGCTCCTTTCTCACTAGTCCCACGAACGCGGGAGCACTGAGACAGCAATGTGCCAGCGAGTTGTCTACTCCTGACACATGAAACAAACGGGTTGTCTTAACCTCGCCTGACGGACTAGGGAGCCTACACTCATGCTCTCTCAAGTGGAGTGTGGCCCCTGCTGCCTCTCCCCAGTCCATACCCAAGACTATGTCAAAAGGAAGGTCGAGAGTTAGGGAATGGAGAACTTTCTCCACCTTCCCATCTTTCTCTAGGCGGAAGTACGCCTGGACTCCCTCTACATAGTCCTCAACACGCATCGTGCAGTTGTCTGTGAGGACACTAACTATGGGGTCTTCTAACTTTTGGACTTTCAATCCCAGCCTCAACTTCTTCAACGCTCTATGACTAACATAACTGTGCGTAGCCCCTGAATCTATAAGGGCCCCAACTCTACTTCTGAAAACTTCTGCATCAACTAACACTAGCTTCCCTTCACAATCTTTCTTCGTTTTGGCCCAGGCTGGCATCCTCTCCTTCAACTCTTCTGCCACGCCTGTGAGGGAAGCGCCTAGAGAGACGCTAACACAAGCAGTCTCTGGACAGCTAACTAGGCACAGGCCGGCAACCTCTGCCGAAGACACATGTGGTGTGGGAGTTTCCTGTACGCGCTCGCTCGCTTCCCCACATGACCTAATAGTAGGGGCAGTTGCGACCCCTACCAGCTGCTGCCTTTTGACTCCTGGGCAGCCCATCGGGCTTGTCTATACTTAGGACAATATTTAATGATATGGGCAGGGATTCACCGCAATAAATGCACTGCCCCTGCTCCATTTGTTGCTGCCACACTTTCTGATCCAAATCCAAGTCTTCCCAAGGCCGGCCTTGTGGCCAACCTGGGTGCCAACCTCCTGACCTTTGAGGTGACCTGCCACCTCGTCGCTGTGGGGACCGACTGGGACCTTGACGACTCGGAAGGGGACCTTGACCCCTACCTCCCACTTGACGGTTCCCTTGACCGCCAACCCCCTGTGCGCCCGATCCTCGGCCTCCCATGGCCTGGCCCCTTTGGCCCTGGCCTCCTCCTCTACCTTGCGGCCTCCCTCCAGCCGCGACAACTGCATAGGACCTTCTCTGACCTGCGTTGCTGTCCTCCTCAAGTCCCCACTCAATCTGACTGTAGGGGACCTCGTCAGTACCACCCTCATCTAAGGTAAGGTTCAGGTGATCCTTGGCCCTCACCTGGCCAGAGATGGTACGACCTTTCCACTTCTTTCCCTTATCTAAGTCCTTGTGCCAGAAAGTGGAAACTGGCATGGACTTGGCCTCGAATAAGACCACTTCCCTACTCAACGCGCCGTACGTGATGCTGGGCTGTTGGGTCTTGTCAAAGAAGTGCCCTCTCAAGGGCTCTGGCATCGCACGATAAAATAACTGGACCAACTGGGTCTCAGTGACCCCATGGTCCGGGACGACTACCAAGTCGTCCATGACAGCTTTGAGTGCTTTCGCACTCCTCCACTGTCGCGAGTGGATGGTTTGGAGTTTATCGGAGGCCCTGACGCCTCTTGTGACGTCAGCGAAAAGTGGAGAGAGGGGTGAGCCTGGAATACGCGATCATATTATGTTCGCAGTCAGCAGCGTGCGCAAGGGACCTGGCGAAGCTAGCCGCTTCGTCCTTCAGTGCATGGAAGGTCACAAGGACTTGCTCCTCGGGGGCAATATGCTGCAAATAAACATAAGTGTTTACGCTAGCCTCCCAATTATCAAAACTATCGTCCTTCTTCCCGCTGTCGGAATCAGGAAATTTGAGCTTCACATGCTCCTTGCGGGGACGTGTGGCGGCCTCTACTGTGGCCACAACTTTGGCGCCCTCAATGGCGCCAGCATATAACTTCTTTGCGCCTTCCTTTAGTTTCTTAACCTCAGTCCTGAAGTGGGTCACCACGTCGCGCGCGAACTCTCTAAACCCAGATCGGATGGCGTGCAAGGTCACATCTTGACCCTTGACAGCCTGATGTTCTTCTATCCAGGCCTTGCTCAAAATCTCTAGGTACCCTAGAATCTTATCCAATTTGGCGGGGACATCAGCTTGTGTCTGCACCTCCTGTCTACAGGCTTGAACCCTCTCTACTTCTTTCGCCACCCTGTTGGCCTCCTCTCTCTTCCTTTTCTTCTCCCTCATCATTTGCAACTTCCATTTCAGTTTCTTTTCATCTTTTGTTGTCTGGCGTTCTAGGGGATCTTCTGTCGTCTCCAACTCCCTGGCAAACGCTTCTCTCTCCTCCTGCGGCACGTACAACTGTGCCTCCTCATCCTCCCCTAACGATAAATTAGCCACCCACTCTGTAATCTTCTTTTCCATCCATGTGTCTTCCCCCTTCGTGCCACTTGCCTCGCCTCTTCCCTCCTTGCGCCTTCTCTCAAGGGGTTCTTCGTCTTCTACTTCCTCCTCTTCTTCTGCTGCTGCTTCTTCCTCGGCAGCCTTCCTCTTCTCTTCCTCCTCCTGCTGCAACCTCAGCATCTTCTCCTTTTGCAGCCTCATCATCTCCTCCTCTATCTTCTTCTTCTTCGCCGCCTGCTCCTCCGCGATTGCTTTCAATTTCGCCTGTTTAACGAGCTCTTTCTTCTCTTTCTTCTCTCTCAAAAGGGCGGCGATCCGGGCCTGCTCGGCCTCGGAGAGGGCAATACTCTTCCCACTACGAGTGTCAACCATGGTGATAGGTGCACAACCAAGCAGCGGTTCCGCTCCTCACCACTTAGACTCTACTCCCCCTGACTGACAAACCTGCTGACTCAATCGAAGGACTTACAGAATCCGGACAGGATCCTGTCTCTCTCTCTCTCTCTCTCTCTCTCTCTCTCTCTCTCTCTCTCTCTCTCTCTCTCTCTCTCT